>AWOL01S0009815.1:0-31507 GCA_000715115.1 Nicotiana otophora | reverse complement strand
TTTAGTTGGAACTTGGTTTCTTTTATTCTGTGCATTATTTGAAGGTTGATTTTCTTTAAATTAAAAATTATTAATATGAAGTATTTGACATTTTTAAACTTGATATTGAGGCAACGTATTAAAGATTTTGAAATATTAGTTTCCTGAATTATTTACTCCTGAACATTTTTGTAATATTTTTGTACTCATTGTGATGGATCAGTGAGCTCTTTATTGTGGAAAAATATTATTGTTGAATTATTTTGATATGAGCCGTGAGCTCTTTATTGCGGAAAAATATTGTTATTGAATTATTTTGGCAAGTTAAATTATTTGAGCACCTGATGTGCAAATTGTGATATATTATGATATTGATATGCATGAGGTGGTATAAGGTCTGGGTATTGAAACATATACGGTGAGATAAGGGTGGCTTGATGCGCGTGGCTAGTAGGGGGAACTACTAGAAGTCATGCGGTGTGCTAAAGATGGCTAAAACGCGGGATGCTATTTCGGAAAAAATATTTTCTTGAAAATAAATTGTGAAGGCTCCCGCGGTGAGATAAGAAAATGGGATATTTTAAATTTAATTATGATTTGGGACTACGAGGAAGTACCTCGGTAGTGCCCTTGTTGATATTGATTTATGGTCGTAGTTGCCTTTGATTTTTATTATGATTTTTCTTAAAGTTGAAAAGAAATTATGTTTTGTTTCCACGTGGTATTTATTTGCCATTATTTGGTGTAATTAAATGTGACATACTACTTGATTCATTTCCATTATCATTTTATCTTATTAAATTATTTAAACATTTTCCCATGTCATTATCTATTCTCCAGTAGGGCCTGGCCTGACCTCGTCACTACTCTACCGAGGTTTGGCTTGGCTTTTACTGGGTACCGTTGTGGTGTACTCATACTATGCTTCTGCACATCTTTTTGTGCAGATCCAGGTATATCTTACCAGTCTAGACGTCAGTGAGTTACCTGCGCACGAAGACTTCGAGGTATATCTTCCAGCAGACTCTGGAGTCCCCTTCTATCATTTTTATGTTGCTTCCTTATTTTTCTTTAGACCTTGATACATAGAGACATTGAGAATAACTTTTTAGAAGCTTATGACTTATTTCTACCGGATTTTGGGAGTTGTAATTATTTGAATTGTAGTTTATTTATTTCAGATACTTATGATTATTCTGCATTGATAGGCTTACCTAGTTTTAGAGACTAGCTGCCATCACGACCTCCTACGGAGGGAATTTGGGGTCGTGACAACAAGACTTGAAAGTTCACTGTTTAATCTCTTACTACTTGACTGAAGCATAAAGAGGCTAAGTGTTTTTACTCTCCTCTCTATCAATGCCTGCTAATTCTGGGAATAGCTTCTGAGTTGTTATTGTGACCATATTATGTTTATATCTAACTAATGATTATACATATGTGAAACAATGTTGTTAGGATGAATTCTTATGAACTCCAGTAACCCTTTTGCCTATATTCTGTTGTGATCAAGCTGTCTTTCACACAACAAACCTAGTTATGACTATCTTCAAGTTTGACAGAACTGTCTCATGTTTAGATAAAGCCTTCAGTTACATGTTTAAGTCAAAACCTATTTGGTATATTTCTTTCAAGTCATTAATCTCTTTTCTGCTACAGCTCACTTTGTGAAGCTTATATGCAGTTATCATTAAGCTACCTTCCATAAACGTAGGACCTAGTTATTCTTGTTATAGTGAAGTGTTAATTTTTAGCTGAGTATGATTACTTCATATCTAGACATTGATTTAATCTATACATCTGGGTTAAACTTGTTTTTGGTATAACACTTTCCCCCATTTGTAACCTTTCTCTATTCATGACATGTTTAACTTGATTCTGTAACATGCAAAGCTCCCCTGTCTGCATAAGATTACAACCTCACTTGAAGTGTCTACGTATAGCTGACTGAATGTTGTATGTTCCCCTGTTTGACTTCTTGATCCTATGCTTTGTTTGAACTACACTCAGTCCTCTCCTTATTGTTAATCTGAACTGAATCTGATCCTTAAACCTTGTGAGAAGTCCTTATTTGGATATTACGTAAGCATAATGGTTTGTTTAAGATTAATGTTGTTATGAGAAGGATTCTGTCAAAACATCTTTAGGAACTCCATGTTGAATCTATAACCTATGATCTTACTAAGAACCCTGAACATGTTTCTACTACTTCTGATAATGCTTGAGAAGCTATTTGGTATGATTGTTTGTTTGATTCCTCATTGATGTTTTCTAAGAAACCCAAGTAGTATGGTCAGTCTATGCATGTGTTAAGGGCAATACTTAAGATAATCAGCTCACAATTAGTCTGCCAGGGCAGGAACATTTGTATTGTTGTCTATATGAATTTTGTATTCCTTACCTTCACTTTGAATATATTTCCCTAGTGTTAGACATTTAATAGTATGTTATAATGTTTGTGTTCCTCTCTTATGTGTGCTCGAAGATCTGACCTTCAGATTTACCTAGCATGTGGATTGTTCATCTGGTGTTAAACAAAATGTAGAATTGTTTATGTGACCTTATGTTATTATGTTAGGGAAAGTATACTTTTGTGGTAAGGGGTACTATAGCATTTAGTTTACATTGGAAGGGCCTCATTGACATTTAAACCCATAGGGAAAAATAAGTCGTTAGTGGTTAGGGGTATTTGGGAGTGGAGTTTAATTCTAGGTTGGGCTGTGATCCACGTCCAATCTGCACTCAATAATGAGTGTAAACGGTTGTTGGAAGAATAGTACCGAACAAGAGTCGGGGTCGATTTCTACAGGGAGTTACTAGGGGTATTAGAAGTATACACTTGACGAAAGTGAAAACAATAGCTAAATTGCACTTCCACAATAGGTTTTGATTTCTAACTCTAATTTTACTCTAGCAATTATAATCTAAGAAAAGAAACTAGAAGCGAATCAGTGTTTTTGGTGTTTTTCCAAATAGTTTAAAGGTCTAGGGTTGTGGCCATAACCTAGGTGTTTGCCTAATGGGATAAAGACGTTAATGCTTGTTTTATTAATTGGGGTGTATTATAGCTCTCAACTCTACATTACCCCACTCAATACCTCCCGGCCAGAGAGTGATTTTGCCCAATTTGGCTTTCTCAGTTCCAAATGGGTATCAACCAAAACAATTGATAAGAGCTCAAGCCGGGTTATTACTATCTCTACTTTGAACCCTTTAATTGGGTTAATCAATCTCTCAATTGACCCAATTCCTTGTTAGTTAAGTTATCCTAGACTAGGTCCCTCTTTCTCAAGTAGATATTAAGTCAAATAGCATGAATTAATATTTGCAACCATTAATTCTAAAATTGAAGCATGAACTAAGCTAAATAATCAACACCCAATCACAAACAAGCACTAAATTAGATACCCATAAGGTTTACACATTATGGTTGGGTCACAACCTAGTAAAAGTCTAGCTACTTATAATGTGGTTTGAAGAAAATAAAGAAAAGCTAATTAAACTCATAATGGAAGATTAAAATGATGAAATCTAATGTAAATACACCAAAATAATGCAAATCTTCCTAAAGTTGTAAAGAACAAATGACTACAACAACTTTAGATGATCAAACTTGACCTAATTTTATGAAACTCGTCTATTTATATAGGGCCAAAAATCTCGGACAAAAATTCCCCTCAGGAGGTCCTGCGGCCGAACAATTCCATGTGCGATCCCCAGTTTTCTTTAGCTCGCAAGAAGTGGAGTTCTACGGCGGCACATTTCTGAACTGTGGCCGCGAGGCAATCTTCTGCGGTCGTGAGTCAATCTTCTTGCGGCCGCATAATTATTGTGCGGTCTGCAATTCACAATGGCTCCCGGACTTGGTCTTTTTGCATACTCTCTGATCTTTGAATCCTAGCCCAGTTCTGCGGCCGCACAATTCATGTGCGGTCCGCATATTGCTGAAAGGTCTGCTATATTTTGCTTCTTGTTTTGTGGTCGCAGATAGAATTTTGTGGTCCGTAATTTCTTCTGCGGACCGCACATTTGTGCTTTTACGCCCTTTATTTCCTTGTGCTTCTGAACACTCCTTTTTGAGTTGGATTTAATCGTGAGAGACCAAACTTCCAGTATTCCTGCAATTTTGCATAATTTCATTAGTTTCGGGAACACAATTTAATCTTTCGAACTAAAACAAAAGCTAAAAGGTGCTAATAAGCAGTCAAAATCCCCACTTATCAACTCTCCCCAACTTAAGTCTTTGCTTGTCCTCAAGCAAATAAATTAGTTTCGATCTCCAAAAGTTAAGGGTTATTTCATCGATTCAAAGGTGAGCCATCCACACATCAGTTAGAACAACAATTACCCACACTACTCATGTATTATCAACAAGGCGACAAGTTAAATATTCATGCACATATAGTTCTAATGTGACATTTGAGCTTCAAAAATTGACTTTACTCATCAAGGACTCTTGCTCTATCATGTAGGCCATGGTGGACTCCAAACTCTTCCTCCTCTACTTTTCATTTACCAGGTTCACTATAGAAATTTAGCACTCAATCCAAAGATTTATGAAAGGTTCACTCATCTCTCTCATGTAGATTGCCAGGTTCACAAGTACGGCTTCAAGTACCATAGACTTGCCCCTCAGGTAGATCGCCACTAATATAAGCTCACTCGGCTTGAAATCAAGTAGGACTTCTTTCGGGATGTAATGAAGGCTTTTGGATTAGGGTCGGATAAAATATGGGTGAGTGGTTACACATTTTCTTAAGCACTCCATCTTTCATTTCTCAGTTCACACTTTGCCAATTCTTAGAGGCACTTTCTTTTCATTGGGGACTAGAGAGACTTAACATCACTCTTTCTTGATCATTTTATTCTTTTTCTCCCTTTTTTATTTCTCCATGTTTGGGATCATTACCTCTTTCTGGATCCATTCAACCCTTCCACTTATTCACTCTTTTTTGCATTTTTCTTTTTGTTTTTTCCTTTTCTTGCCTTCTCTTCTCATAGAGATCATTTATTTTCTCTTTTTTTGCCTTGATACCTTTTTCAAGTTTCTCGTCTCTCCACCAAACTTATGTTTTAAGCCATTTGTTTCACAAGAGTGTTAAGGAAAGCTCGGGTGCCAAGAGAGGGTCACGACCAAACAGGTAAAGGCTTGTAACATGATTATCAAATGAGAAAGGCTAAAGGCTCAAAGGGGTTGACTAGGGATAATGACATTGGTTGGAAATAGAAAACTCAAACGGGCCAAGGAGAGCCTACAATCACTTCTCAAACAAAGCAAAACTTAGGATTTTGTCTTGAAACACATTCGGGGCAAGTTCTAAACTCTTCGCACGGATACTTGGACTAGCAACAATTCATTTCACCCCTCACGCAACCGAATTGTTAAAGAGGACAGAGTCGAGGGCCCACAACGAGCACATTCAAGGTTAAAGATCACTATGGTCGAGTTAAACTACTTGATGATTGCCAAAGTCAATACAAGAGTCACAAAGTCACTAACTAGAGATATTTCTTTCAAAACCAAAACTTGTCTCTAACCATTAGCTCGTAGTTAAGTGTGTTGGTACCAATTGAAGCATGGTTGACTCTTCGAGCAGGACTTAATTAGGTCTTTTTATTCATTACTACTACTATTATTACCTAAACACAAAAACAGATTCATTCCCTTAAGAAGGTTGTCATGCCATCCATTGTTGGGACGAGTCACCCGGTTCATACAATAACTGCCCTTGGAAAGAACCGTGGCATTAAGAAAACCAAAGGCTTATTATCTATTAAAACATAAAGAGAAGCTACTAAATCAAACAAAGAAGCTACTAAATCAAACAAATAAGTAGTAAATAAACAAAAACAAAGAAGCTAATAAGCAAAAGCTACTGAAGGTAGAATGAATATACATAATGACAGAAAGAGATAGAATATATACATAATAAGAAAAGAGAAAATAATATCAATTTATTACAGGCCAAATGTCTCAGAATGTATCAAATATAATCAATAAACTCCACCCCCTGAATAACGATAAGCATTGTCCTCAATGCTTAACAAAATAAGAGTAAAAGAGGGGAAAGAGTGAAGAAAACTCCCTATTGCTCCTTGGACATCTCTGTGTCCCTAGCAATGTCACCGCCCGCAGGATCATCCAAATGAATCTCATCATCCTCAACTTTGAGTGTGGCTAGGTTGGTGAACATTTGACGCACTGCCTCGGCAGTATCGGCAGCAAGGTCTGGCTCCTCAGACTGGCCGGCTGGTACCACCGGTGCTGGTGCTATAGGATCTGGGCCTGAAAGGTGTGGGTCAATCAGTATGTCAAATGGGAGATCTCCGGTTGTAGCAAGCCTAGTCAACTGTCTCTAGAGCTCGTCCACTGACTTCATGCTGGCCTGGGACTTTCTCAGCTTCTTTATTTCTTTTCCCAGCTCTTCGACCACTGACATGTGTTGTACCAAGGTAGCCATAATAGTGTTCTGGTTCTCAAGGAGCTTCTTTAATGTCTCTTCAACTGTGGGGGGAACTGAGGTGCCTGAACAGAAGATTGTGCTGCAACAATACTAGATAAGTCAGACAACTTTGCAGTGGCTGTCTGCATCTAGTTGTTAGGCTCGCCAATGTTTAGGAGACTCGCAGTGTAGAGAGTAGGGCAGTAGGCATGGGCCCCGGATTCAAAGCTGAAGTGGGATCTGTAGCAGGAACTGTAGTAGGGGTTGTGGATGATGGCGGAGGCAAAGCTGCGGCACTGGAGGAAGGCTTGACTGAAGTGGATGGAACATCAACTGCCTCCGTTGCTACCGTAGCTGGCTCATCAGACTGTCCTGCGGTGGTAGGAGGTTGAACTTTCTTCTTTAGATTGTTTGCATCCATCAGTGAATACCAAGTAAAAAGCTTTTTCAGCCTCACCTTTGTGTCATAATCCTTCGGCTCTACCCTTGCATCCGTGAGATATTCTGTAAAAGTGTTGGGATACGGGTAGGACGAGTCATCTTGCCAAGCAATCACTGAGATGTTGGCCTACATCACGGCACCCACATTGATAGGGTACTCGGCCATAATAGAATTAACCAGAACTGCCTGAGGAATTGGAAGGTAAGTCCCATTCTAACTCAGGTCCAGTCAGTTGCAGACAAAGGTTTGCCACCCCTTTACCTCGAAACTGAGAGTGCTCCGATGGATAGGAACCCCAAAGGCAATCCATGGAGGTGGTGGCCTCGGTGCTACTAGAATCTACGCTAACCAAGGTCGGCCTGCGTCTCCCAATGCATACTTCTCTAAATATTCCTTTGGCTCAACATCTTTGAAGCCCAAGTACGTGTTCAGTGTATGTTGATCAAATATCACTTTTACGTTACGTACTTTAGTCACTTTTGTCCCCTTTTGGATGTGATCCAAATTTGCATAGAATTCCCGGACTAGGTACTCTTTGGCGTCCACTACACTTTGAGTGAACCACATCTACCCCTTGTGTTCCCTGAACTGTCTCAACATTGTTGGGTTGTACCTCTCCAAATCTTTCAATAGAAACTGTTGCTCGAGAGTTAGCGACCTCACTGGCCACCATGTATGAGAGTTGGTGAAGGCAGCCAAGCTGACAAATCGGTCCTCCCAAACCTCTTTCTTCTTTGACCTTTTAAGACCGACAGCTGTAGCATCTCCCATTTGCCATCATCGGGGATATCCTGAACTGATGTAACATATGCCTTAGGGGTAGGTGTAGTCGATGGCTCATAAGCATGACTAGCACTCTTCGAGTCCTCGGAAGTGCTATGAGATGAGGATGGCTCGTCCCTGAGTTGGTGTCTCCCTTGCAGCATTAACTGTACGCCAGGCTGCTCCTGAACAGAGGCGGAGTCGCCCTCTGATGCTTCCCTAGATGAGACATATGAGCTCGTGTCAGATAGATCTACACCTCTCCCCTTGCCGGCTGTAGCGTTTTTTGTAATTGTCTTTTGTTGGCCAAGGGGTAATGCACTCTTTCCTCGACCTCGAGAAGGTTCACCCCTCCCTTTAGAAGTGTCGCCTCTGCCTACCATTGTCTGTATCAAGCAAAGGCGATTGTTAGTTACAATTCAATGTTCAGACATACATAGGAGATATGCAAGTATACACCAGAAAACATAGTGAGGTTCACAGTAAAAGCATGCTTGCATGAGAAGGATATGCAGTCTGCACAATTTTCTTGCAGCCGTAGATGAGGCCTTGCGGACCACACAATTTTGTTTTGCGGTCGCAGAAGTGAAAGGAGGTCCGCACAATTTCACTTGTGGTCGCATCTTTGAAACCCAAATATGTCAACTCTCTGATGACACACAATTGGCTGATGTGCAGCCGCAACACGATTTCTGCGGTCCTCACAATTAAACCTGTGTCCATACATTACTCTCTAATGATAGTAAAATTGCATTTCTGCTGCCGCAATGGGAATTCTGCGGTCCGCACATTTTACCTTGCGGTTGCATATCCCTTCTTCACTAATGATACCCAAGAATCAGTTTTTGCGGACTGCATAAATTCAGGTGTGGCCGTAGAATTCAAAAATTACGAACAGTTCAGTTATTTCATTCTAGGTTTTGCAATTTTGTGCACAATTTGACATGCTAACATCATAGAAACATGAAAATATATTGACCCAGTCCCCATAGAGCATGTATTAGTTAACCCATTACAAATTTACCCCTACATGAATGTACAATTGAATTCTATTGACAAATGGCCTAAAAATGACTATTGTTTTGAAGCATAACAGATGAATGAGTGTGATGAGTGACTAAACAAAGATGTTGTTGTGTGTGGATAGATAGATTCACCAAGAAATTGCAAGAGAGTATTGTTTTTGTGCTCAGAGAGGGAAAACTGTATAGTAGCCTCTATTCCTCTATTTATACTACTTGGTTTTGCTACGGTAAGGAAGGGCGAGCGCGGCCGCACAATTCATGTGCGGTCCGCACTCTGTTACCTGGTGACCGTAACTCGGCACCTCATATGCGGTCCGCACAATTTTGTGTGCGGCCATAGATTTCATATTGCGGCCGCAGATTTCCTTTTGCGGTCGCACATTGACATTTTCTCTGAGTGCGGCCACAGATTTCATATTACGGCCGTAGATTTCCTTTTGTGGTCGCACATTGACATTTTCTCTGACAGACTAAACTTCAGAGAGTTGACATTTTTCACCTTTCATTTATGTGGTCCGCAAGATAATTGTGTGGCCGCATTGCACTTTTGATAACCATAAATGTGTGGTCCACACAAATCAACTGCAGTCTGTACTTCTTTCAACACTTAGCCACATTTTTGTCCACAGTTCATATAAGTCACACTCAGCCCTGTAGCACACTTCAAATCAAGTTAGAACAAAAATAACACCTATCTACCAAAGGAAAAAAGAAAAGAAACATGGGTTGCCTCCCAAGAAGCGCCTGATTTAACGTTGCGGCACGACGCAGAATACCATCAATTGAAATGAATGCGCCACAATGTGGCTATCTCCAACTTTTCCCAATTAGTGCTTCACCCGGTGACCATTGACTCGGAATACTTCATTGTTTTTGTTCTTCAAGTCCAATGCACCAAAAGGTGTCACACCCACAATTTCAAAAGGACCACTCCATTTAGACTTTAGCTTTCCTGGAAACATCCTCAACCATGAGTGAAACAACAATACGAGATCTCCCACCTTGAACTCCTTGTTCCAAATGCATTTGTCATGAAGATATTTCATCTTTTCTTTGTACAAGGATGAACTTGCATAAGCATGGTACCGGAACTCATCCAATTCATTTAAATATGCAACCCTCAAGTTAGCGGCTACATCCCAATCAAGATTCAACTACTCTAGAGCCCACATGGCCTTGTGCTCAAGTTCTACCGAAAAGTGACAAACATTCCCAAACACCAACCGGTAAGGTGACATTCTGATAGGTGTTTTGTAAGCCGTCCCATAAGCCCATAATGTATCATCAAGCTTCTAGGACCAATCCGTCTGGTTAGCATTCACTTTTTTGGACAAAATACCCTTTATCTCCCGGTTAGAGACTTCCACTTGACCGATAGCTTGTGGATGATAGGGAGTCATGACTTTATGAGTAACACCATACTTGCTAAGTAAAGTGTCGAAAGCCTTGTTGCAAAACTATGATCCCCCCATCGCTTATTGTCTGTGGAGTACCAAACCTTATGAAAATATTCTTCTTCAAGAACGCCACCACACTTCTCGCCTCATTGTTGGGTAGAGCAACGGCCTCAACCCATTTGGACACATAATCCACCGCGACCAAGATGTAGGTGTTTCCACAAGTACTCACAAAAGGACCCATGAAGTCAACACCCCACACATCAAAAATATCAATCTCCAAAATGGTAGTGAGAGGAATTTCATTTTTCTTTGAGATTCCACTGGCCCGTTGACATTTATCACATCTTTTCACTAGCTCACTAGAATCCTTGTAAAGAGTAGGCCAATAGAAACCGCAACTCAGCACTTTGGCCGTCGTTCTTGCTCCACCATGATGACCACCATATGGCTAAGAATGACAAGCCCCAAGAATTTCACTTTGATCTTCTTCCGGTATACATCTTCTAATCACCCTATCCGTACAAATCCATAAGAGGTATGGTTCATCCAAATAATAATCTTGATAATCCCGTTTGAGCTTCTTCCTTTGGTTTGAAGAGAACTCATCCGGGATGATTCCACACACAAGGAAATTTTCTAGATCCGCGAACCATGGCACCTCTTTCATAGAAATAGAAAATAGTTGCTCATCGGGGAAAGAGTCATTGATTTCAAGGCCATCGTGCGGCCTCCCCCCCTCCTCCAAATGAGACAAGTGGTCCACCACTTAGTTTTCACTCCTTTTTCTATCTTGGATGTCAATATCAAATTCTTGTAACAAAAGCACCCATCTCATAAACCGAGATTTGGAGTCCTTCTTGCTTATAAGATAACGAAGCGCCGCATGATCCGTGTGGACAATGACCTTTGCACCCATTAAGTACGGGCGAAACTTCTCAATTGTAAACGCAATGGCAAGGAGCTCTTTCTCCGTAATGGTGTAGTTGACTTGGGAACTATTCATGGTCTTACTACCATAGTAGACCAGATGAAAAATCTTTTTGATGTGTTGCCCACAAAACAGCTAAAACTACTACGTCACTTGCATCACAAATGAGTTCAAAAGGGACACTCCAATTTGGAGCGGTAATGATGGGAGTAGTTGTCAAATTGAACTTCAAAAATTCAAAGCTCCCATGCAATTATCATTGAAGTTGAACTTAGCATCCTTCTCAAGAAGCTTGCACAACAGATTCACCACCTTAGAGAAATCTTTGATGAAGCGTCGGTAGAAACCCGTGTGTCCTAAAAAACTCTGCACGCCCTTTACCGAAGTTGGAGGTGGAAGTTTATAAATCACCTCAATCTTTGCCTTGTCAACTTCAATTCCATTCTTTGAGATGTTTTGGCCAAGGACAATGCCTTCCTCAACCATGAAATGACACTTATCCCAATTGAGCGCCAAATTTGTTTCTTCACATCTTGCCAACACTTTATCCAAATTTGCAAGACAATCATCAAAAGAATCCCCAACCACTGATAAGTCATCCATGAAAACTTCAAAGTAGTCCTCCACCATGTCCGTGAAAATAGCCATCATACACCTTTGAAAAGTCACCGGTGCATTGCACAAACCAAATGGCATCCGCTTGAAGGCAAAAGTACCATAGGAACATGTAAAGGTTGTTTTATCTTGATCCTCCGGAGCAATAAAAATTTTGTTGTAACCCAAATATCCATCATGAAAGCAATATAAAGCACGTCCGGCCAATCTATCGAGCATTTGATCTAAGAAAGGAAGTGGAAAATGATCCTTCCTTGTGACTTTGTTGAGCTTGCGATAGTCCATACACACTCTCCAACTGGTCACCGTTCTTGTAGGAATCAACTTGTTCTTGTCATTGGTGACCACTGTCATTCCTCCCTTCTTCGGGACACATTGAACCGAAGAAGTCCACGAACTATCAGAGATGGGGTAGACAACCCCGACATCCAACCACTTGATAATCTCATTCTTGACGACTCCTTGCATGGCCTTATTGAGTCTCCTTTGATGTTCAATAAATATTTTGGCTCCTTCCTCCAAGTTGATCTTATACATGCAAAATGCGGGTCTTATCCCCCGAATATTCGCAAAGTCCACCCAATAGCCTTTTTCCTCTTTTGTAGCACTGCCAAAGTGGAGTCTACCTATACGTTAGTCAAACAAGAGTAAAGAATAACCGGTAAACTAGAACAAGGACCAAGAAATTCATACCGAAGATGTGGAGGCAATGGCTTCAACTCCAAGGTAGGAGGCTCTTCAATAGAAGGCTTTGTAGGAGGAGTTGTCCTATTTTCAAGATCCAAGGACAATATTTGGGGTGCATAGTTGTACGATCCCATTCTTGCAAAGAGTTTACACATTCCATGAAGCCACTCATCTCATCATCATCAAAGTTGAGCAAGAAGGCCTCCAACATATCACCAACATTGATCATAGCACTTGATTCATCAACAATAACATTGGTCACCATGCCTAAAAAAAAGCACACTTCATTGCTATTTGGTTGCCGCATGGACTTACACAAATGGAAGACCATTGTTTCATCAGCAACCCGGAATGTAAGTTCTCCAGCTTTAACATCACAAAGAGCTTTCCCCGTAGCAAGGAAAAATCTTCAAAGAATAATCGGAACCTCATAATCAATTTCACAATCTAGAATGACAAAATCCACCAGAAGAATGAATTTATCAACACGAACCACGACATCTTCAATCACTCCCAAAGGTCTCTTCATAGTACGATGAGCCATCTGCAATCTCATAGAGTGGGTCTTGGATGCCCAATTCCTAAGGTCTTGAAAACCGAAAGGGGCATCAAATTGATACTTTCCCCAAGATCACAAGGAGCTTTTGCTAACTTGGCACTTCCAATTGTACAAGGAATCGTGAAAGCACCGGGATCCTCCAACTTAGGAGCCATTGAATGCATAATTGCACTCACTTAATGAGCGACTTTGATGGTTTCAAAATTCATTGACTGATTCTTCGTCACGAGATCCTTCATAAACTTTTCATAGCCGGGCATTTGTTCCAAAGCTTCAACTCATGGAACATTGGTTGAGAGACTCTTCATCATTTGAATGAATTTTTTGAATTAATTCTCGCCATTTTGCTTGGCAAGTCTTTGAGGGTATGGAGGTGGAGGCTTAGGCAATGGTGCCTTAGCCTTTTGCACTACCGGCTCCGGTATGTCAATAATGTGATCCCTAGATGGGTTCACTTTCTCTTGAGTATCTTCCACACTATCATCAATATCAATCCCAATTTCATCATTTGATTGTACCACATTGTTCGGGACCTCTTCTTCTTGTACCACTTGCTCATCATCCACAAGTTGCCTTTGACTTGAGGTGGGTGCATTCCCACCTGTTCCACTTCCCGTAGTAATGGCCATGGCATGTCCCGTGTTGTTTTCACCCTTCGGGTTTACTACCTTGTCACTTAGTAGTGCCCCCTTAGGATGAGAATTTAGAGCTTGAGAGATTTGCCCAATTTGAACTTCTAAGTTTTGGATTGGTGTGGTATGAGAGGCAAGTTGGGCATCCGAATCAGCATTCTTTTCCATCATTTGCTTAAACATATTCTCAATACTCCCCATCCCAATGTTTGAATAACTTGGACCATGGGAAGGATAAGGAGGTGGGTTACTCGGTTGTTGATACATTGGGGGCCTTTGAAAACCCGACCCCCAGTTGCCTTGATTATTGTTCCATCCGCCTTGATTGTTACCCCCCCCCCCAAATTTAATTGATTATTGCCACTCCAGTTTCCTTGATTGTTATTGTTATGCCAATTACCTTGATTGTTGTTACCATTCCAATTTCCTTGGTTGTTAGAATTCCAATTGCTTTGATTGTTTTGAGGTTTCCATTGTTGTTGGTTTGGGCCTTGAAAGTTGTTTCTTTGCCCTTGAAAGTTGTTCACATATTGCACCTCCTCTTCTTGTTCAATGTAAGAATCATTTGATCAAAACCACTATCCTCTTGGACATAATTCTGCACTCGATTTTCCACTTATGGACCTTTGGTCTTTTTTTTTGTTTACCATCATGTTCACCCCTTCCATGGCATTGACTTGGTTAGGATTTTGCACTTGTTGAAGTTGAGACTTTGCTAGTTTATTCATGGTGGTAGTCAACTCGTCAATGGCTTGCCCATGGTCATGCAACTCTTTGTGAAAGTGAATCACGTTCAGATCACCTTGTGGAACATTAGCCCAAGATTGCCACGTTGATGATGTTTCCGTCATTTCATCCAAAGTCTCACATGCCTCCGCATAAGACGTAGTCATAAAGTTCCCACTGGGAAGTTGATTCACTACACATTGGTTGGTTGTGTTAATCTCATGATAGAAGGTTTGTTGAATCATGTTTTTCTTCATATCGTTGTTAGGATATTCCTTGACCATTGTTCTATAACACTCCCATATCTCATGTAGTGGTTCATTGGGCTCTTACTTGAATGCCAAAATCTCATCTCGAAGTGTAGCCATATGCCCGAGAGAAAAGAACTTAGAGATAAACTTTTTCGCCAACTCATCCTAAGTGTGAATGGAATGGTTCGGCAAACGTTTCAACCAATCTAAAGCTTTCCCCGGCAGAGAGAAGGGAAAAGGACTTAGCCTCAATACATCCTCGGAGACATTTGTTTGTTTGCTCCCCCAACAAGTGTCCATAAACCCTTTCAAATGTTTGTATGCATTTTGACTTGGAGCACTGGTGAAGAAACCTCGTTGCTCTAGCAAAGTGAGCATCACATTGGTGATTTGAAAGTTGACCACCCTAATACGGGGAGGGACTATTACACTGGAATATAATTCGTTGGTAACACCCGGTGTGGAGCCGCTCGTGGTGGAGGTGGTAGTGGAGCGGGAACATTGTCATGAGGCACTCGACCTCTTCTATTGGCATGAGGTTCAAGAGGAACCTCATTAACTTGATCATCCTCGACGTCCACATCCCCCAAAGGTAAATGTTTAAGCTCATTGTTCGTCATGGTTGTACCTACGATTTCTCAAACAAGTTAGTAACACAGAAGGAAAAGAAGATATTCCAAAAACACACCCAAATATATAGCTAACACCATTTTAAGTCCCCAGCAACGGCACCAAAAATTGATCCACGTCCAATCTGCACTCAATAGTGAGTGGAAACGGTCGTTAGAAGAATAGTACCCAACAAGAGTTGGGGTCGATTTCTACAAGGAGTTACTAGGGGTGTTAGGAGTATACACTTGATGAAAGCGAAAGAAATAGCTAAATTGCACTTCCACAACAGGTTTTGATTTCTAATTCTAATTTTACTCTAGCAATTATAATCTAAGAAAAGAAACTAGAAGTGAATCAGTGTTTTTGGTGTTTTTACAAATAGTTTAAAGGCCTAGGGCTGTGGCCATAACCTAGGTGTTTGCCTAATGGGATAAAGATGTTAATGTTTGTTTTGTTGATTAGGGTGTATTATAGCTCTCAACTCTATGTTACCCACTTAATACCTCTCGGTTAGAGAGTGATTTTGTCCAATTTGGCTTTCTCAAGTCCAAATGGGTATCAACCAAAATAGTTGATAAGAGCTCAAGTCGGGTTATTACTATCTCTAGTTTGAACCCTTTGATTGGGTTAATCAATCTCTTAATTGACCCAATTCCTTGTTAGCTAAGTTATCCTAGACTAGGTCCCTCTTTCTCAAGTAGAGACTAAGTCAAATAGGCATGAATCAATGTTTGCAACTATTAATTCTAAAATTGAAGCATGAACTAAGCTAAATAATCAATACCCAATCATAAACAAGCACTAAATTAGATACCCATAAGGTTTACACATTAGGGTTGGGTCCCAACCTTAGTAAAAGTCCAGCTACCCATAATGGGGTTTGAAGAAAATAAAGAAGAAAAGCTAATTAAACTCATAATGGAAGATTAAAATGTTGAAATCTAATGTCAAGAAAAATGGCTACAGCAACTTCACATGTTCAAACTTGACCTAATTTTATGAAACTCGTCTATTTATACAGGGCCAAAAATTTCGGACAAAAATACCCCTCGGGAGGTTCTGCGACCGCACAATTCCATGTGCGGTCCACAGATTTCTTCAACTAGCAAGAAGTGGAGTTCTGCAGCCGCACATTTCTGAATTGCGGTCGCGACGCAATCTTCTGTTGCCGCACATTTCTGAATTGGGGTCGCGACGCAATCTTCTGTTGCCGCACATTTCTGGACTGTGGCCGCGAGGCAATCTTCTGCGTCCGCACAATTCTTGTGCGGTCCGTAATTTCCAAAGGCTCCTGAACTTGGTCTTTTTGCATACTCTCTAATCTTTGAATCCTAACCCAGTTCTGCGGCCGCACAATTCATGTGCGATCCGCACATTGCTGAAAGGTCTGCTACACTTTTATTCTTGATTTGCGACTGCAGATAGAATTCTGTGATCCGCAATTTCTTCTGTGGACCGCACATTTATGCTTATGTGCCCTTTATTGCCTTGTGCTTTGGAACACTCCTTTTTGGGTCAGATTTCATCTCGGGAGACCAAACTTCCAGTATTCCTACAATTTTGCATAATTTCATTAGTTCCAGGAACACAATTCAATACTTTCGGACTAAAACAAAAGCTAAAAGATGCTAATAAGGAGTCAAAATTCCCACTTATCAGGCTGCTCTCCCCGGCACAAGCATTGCCCTGGGCCTTGAGTCCCTTGGGAACTTTGAAGTCTTGGGGGATTCAAAGGAGGCATCGACCTTGAGTAGAACTCCCTCATTAACTCTTAATTCATTAACACTTTTGGTTCTTTAAGGGTTCAGTGTTTAATGACAACGAAAGGTTTTCAATGTAAATTATTTACCATGTATAACCACTACGTCGGTATAATTTCTCATAGTGCTTGAGTATCGATGTTTTAATACGTTGTTTCAATCGTTTGTTTTATATATATTTCGTACATGGATGAATATGTTGAATATATGGGGTCTGTATCTAATGATTTTCTTTCTCTTTTGGATATATACATCTATTTGTGCCCGCTGAGTCCCTAAGGAACTCAGGCCAAATCCCAGCCTTGTTGCATTGTTCTGGAAAGTCCAAATTCAACTGTAGCCGCATCTCTTTACTGTTGGGCCTGCCTTCTTGAGGCCCAATTACTAGAGTCTAGGCCTCTTTCTCTCAATTCCCTTTGTTATTATTTATTGCTCCTTTAATCTAGTTTACTACTTCATTACCTTTATCAGTTGCCTTGTTGCTTTGTCATATTTTTGTTGTCATGTATATCACTCATATATTAGATCACGTATTTTATTTTCATGCTTTAATGTCATATAAAACATAGGCAAGACTTAAATAACATAGGTTTAAAGGGATTAGTTAAGTAATTAATCCTCATTTCGTTAACTATAATCGGATCATATCATCACTATCTTCTCACTCACCTTCCATTTTCTTAAAAGATTTTGAAGCCCAGAACTTAGTAAAAACATCATCCTCATTTTCAAAAGGAAATCAGAACTGAATCGCAAGCTTTACTATTACGAGGCAAATCAGATTTTTCATAAAGGTAAAGTATTGTCGCCCCAAAAGGATTTTAAAAGACCGTTTTTCTTCAAAGTTTTAAAGACAAGGTATATCTTAGGCTCACTTTTACAAATACCTTTTAGAGTTACATGAACACTCATTCCCGAAACCAAGTGTTTTCATGACTTGACCTCTTTCTACAAGCCTTATAAAATATAAGCCACTAACATACATATTTCAAAACTCTTTCAACATATCTTTAAACTCCTTTATAAATTCACACTCCTCCTAAGTCTCACATCCCTTTTTTATACTCTCCCTTAGATATATAGTAAGTCATACTCTTTAATAGTAATTAAGTATAGTACAAATAACTGATCCCTTAAAATTAGTCTAAGTCCTATGGATCTACCTCAAGTATATTTTAAGGGGTGCCTAACACCTTCCCCTTAAAAGAACAAGAACTCATACCCATAATCTCACCGGTTATCATAACAATAATAAATGTGATTTAGTAACTAAATAGGTACCCTAGTATACCTTTAAATATTAGGTGGCGATTCTCTTTCATTAACAATAGAGAAACCACAAGTTGAATCTTATTTTGACTAGGGCAAAAAAGGATGCAACAATTAGTTTGTACGATCTTTGGCTAGCTTCGGATTGCTATGCATCGATTTAGGGAAATTAGTGAGGTTGAAGGGATGAGTAGTGGACTTGGAAGCGAGGTAAGTCTCTTGCCTAACCGTGTAAGAGGAATTTATCCCCGCAGGTGTTTAAATTGCTATTTGTTTCTAAATGTGACTGCTACGTACGCACGAGGTGACGAGAGTCCGTACGTAGCTAAAATTATGTTTATGTCCGGGTAGACTTAGGACTTTATCATGCAATATTTATATTATTTGAATCCAACCTGTTAGTTTAATTACTTGAATTTATAATTGAAATTTTATAAGGGATTATGTTAGGCCGAGCTTCGTTACCTTGAGTTTTGGGAGAATATTTGATTGTTGATAGAATATTATGCTTTATTTATGTGCCTATCCTATGGATCGGGTCGAACGCCTCGGCAGTATATTTGAGATGCATCCATGGATCGGGTCGTATGACCTCGGTAGTGTATGTACACGATTATTATGGATCGGGCTATACGACCTCGGCATAACTCATGCATAATATCACTAGGAGTCAGAATATACTTGATATCTCCTTCATGACTTGAGATTTGATATTTACTTTATGGTTCTTATTTGATGAGATGGCATGTGCTATTTGGGGATTTTAAACTGATATTATATTAAAGGATCACATTACTTAGTGTTTCTTATTTTATTGTTATGTTATATTTTATGCCTATTTATAATTCTTGTACTTTATTTATTGACCACTAGTAAGTATCGATGTCGATCCCTCGTTACTACTTCTTCGAGGTTAGACTAGATACTTACTGGGTACATATTTATTTACGTACTCATGCTACACTTCTGGACAAATTCTGTAGGTATTGAGGCAGGTACATGAGTACATCTGGTGTGTGTTCGGGTGCGCATCCACATTATCTGGAGACTTAGTGGTGAGCTGCTCCCCCCATGCTCCGACCCGCAGCACTCGGAGTCTCCTTTCTATTGCATTTTATATTTCTGTTTATTCCATTTTCGACAGTAGTTGTAGTGGTTTGTATATTCTATTAGATTGTTCGTGCACTTGTGACTCCGAGTTTTCGGAAATTTTAGTAGTTGTTTAGGATTTTTGCCTATTATTATCACTTATGTTTTATTTATTCTATATATCACATGGCCTTCTATACTTAGTTTCTTTATTAAATAAAATTCATGATTTTAAAAGTAATAAAATAAATAATTAAATGGATGGTTCACCGTTGGTTTGCCTAACGGCGATGTTGGGCGCCATCATGGCCTATAGTGAGAATTGGATCGTGACATTTAGAATATCGTCCTTTTCGAGATCTAACAAAAGTATTGCTCCAATTTCCAATAATAATTTCGACCACGAAATATGCCTAAGGTTTGGCAACAAATGAAGAAAATAAAGAGAGAAGGAGAAGGTACGGCTATGTGGTTTCATGGAGTAGTCAAGGTAGTGACAGACTGGCGAATAGGGTGGATAAGACATGGAGTGGGGTTAAGAAGAAAGAGAAGTGGGAGTGTGGTATCTGAAAACGATAGGGTTTAATTAGGTTATGTTGGGCTACACAAGCAATAACTTAGGAGTTATACCAATGGGACCATAATAATCCCTATATTTTTGGGCTGAAGTAAGCTAGGCCCACGTAGGAAATGCACCCGATAGTCAATTTTCACCCTGCTATTTTCTTGATAGAGAAGACCACGTGAAGGCTTTTAGAAAGTAATTTCATGTTTGTTCTATTTCCTTTCCCTCCTTAGTTTTCTCTTGAGTGATTAAATTACTTTTTATCCTTTAGTGTTTAAGCTGAAGTCACTCTTGATTTGATCCTCAATCCTCCCTGCTTCCTTTATTCCCTTTGGATGATCTCTAATTTGCTTCCACTCCGGATCTACATCAAGAAGAATCTCAATTATTAAGCATCTTTTATTATAATCATGTCTCCTCTTTTATGACTCGTGTCATGAAATAACACCACTTTCTACTTCTTGTGGACGTAGTAAAAATAACACAGAGGATCAAAATTCTAATAGTGGTCATGGAGTGGAGGTCAAAATAATGAACTCCATGGAATTATTCTCACTTATATTTTTCCCAGCATCCTCGCCTTGTTCTAGGACATGGTCCTAACTCTCTTTCTCTCTCTTTCTTTCCTCTTCTCTATTTTTGTTACATTGAGAACTCTCAAGATCTAGTGGAAACGAATTAAAACTTAATAAATAATTAATGGTTTGTCCCTCTATCCTTTTTCAGTTAAATACTAAGCTTTTTTATAATAAGGTTTGAATATGTGATGTGCGCCTACACATTAGTATATTGTTAGAATAAACAATTTGAGATGAAAATCATCTTGTTTAACCTAGATCTATCGTGTCAAATCCTCATGACCAAAATCTAGATGCGGAAGCGTACCTAAATATATGAGAACAGATAAAACTTGTCTCTTGCGGTGTAACAATCCAACCAGTTATTTTGAGTCTTATTTTGAGTCTTAACACCTTGTTCGTAAGTTCGCATGATTATTTGCAACTTGTGAGTATGAGTGGTTCGAGAGCATTTTATTACACTTGCATACTAATTGGTACTTTAAAGTTCATATGGTTGATTTAGGTTCTTGGTTTGAGTAAATGAGCTTTGTTTAGAGTTGCGAGATCTTGGATAGGTCTATGTTGCGCCCCTCTTTCTCGCAAAATCGGGTTTTGGTGTCGTGACACCTCTTTTAAAAGGAAGGAAGGGTTATTAAAAGAGAGTCGCCACCTAACGGATTAAGGTGCGTTAGGGAACCTATTTCAAATAACTCGGGTTTACTAGTTTGTGTCACCAAAGATCAGGTAAGGGCTCAAATTACCTCAAAGAGAAGGTGTTAGGCACTCCTCGAGGTCCACAATGGTGGGTCCTGGCCGAACTTAAATCATGTGAATTAGTCTAAGATAGAAGAGAAACATAAAGAAAGAATTATTTTAATAGGAGTGGGGGTCCTAAGTTTTTTAGCCTAAAGGATCACCCCGTACAACATAAATAATACTTCGTAACTTTCCCAAGAAGGGGGTGTTACTCATATTATTCAGCGGGCACGGACTATCATCTCCTGCTACCCGATTACTATCTTTAAGTTATTTACCTAAAGCGCTCTAATCAATTCTAAATCGTACCCTATGTGTGCACTACCCGTCCCTTGTCTATAGCCCAGGAGGCGTTTGGACCTCTATTTCTTGGATGGTTCTAGACTTAACTTAGGTTGCTCAAAAATGATAAAAACTAGGCGACATACAAAACAAATTGGACTTTCATGTAAAAGCAAATAAGGGCTCAGGTTAGCCTCCACACTTAGGCATCAAATGCACGCAAACAAATTAGGCGTTTTGACAGTTTCAACAATTGAAGTCGTTAGGCCCTATAGACATGATTTCTATATGATTCTGGATTTTAATCATGCGAGCAGTTATGAAAAGTAATTTCTAACTGACTGCACAGTTGTCTACTGATTACAAGCATAAGCGGTTGAAACCTATAAACATGCTATCTAGGTGATTTACTCAGTATTTGGCAGTAATAAACACGAGAGATATTCAGAATTACTCAGTTGTTCCTATAGGCATGCTTTCTACTAGCGTTCAATGAGGCAGTATTGTAAAGCCTGATTTTAATGCTAAACACAGATAGTGATTACCCTATAGACATGATTCCTACCCTTGATGATTGAAACTGATTTTAGTTCTTATACACTAAATGAGCAAGTATGACAATAACATATCAATCAATTAAGAACCCTATGGGCATGACTTCTAAAAATGCAGATTTATAAATGACCCTATGATCATGATGCCTGATGAATATGCTGCAATGCAAATTGAACTTTGGTTATTTTATTTCCTATAGCCATGGTATCTAAAAAGCATAATAGGTAGGTTATCCACATAGCTTATTCGAGCAAGTAAACACCTATAGACAGGTTATCTACAGAGCATATTCGAGCAAAATAAACACCTATAGGCAGGTTATCTAACATACAATAGCAGAATGTATTTGAATAAAGTAAACACCTATAGGCGGGTTATTTAACATACAATAGCAGAATGAGCAAAGTAAACACCTATAGGCAGGTTATCTAACACAATAGCAGAATGACCAAAGTAAACACCTATAGGCAGGATTTCTACCCATTCTCATGCAAATGTTAAATTAAACCCAGTTTTCCGATTTACTAATACCCCAATTGTTATTACAAATAATTATTACAGACCAAAATTGAATGAATAAATTATAAAATATAAAAACTATAGGAAGCCTGCAGCATGCCCAAATACACCTGGACAGGCGAGGCCTTCAACTCACAGTAGCACCAAAAGCCCATGTTCAAAGATACACAGTAACCAGAAATGCATGATTCACCTATATCTCAAGGATAAGCATACATAACCCAAATTTCTAGTGTGTCAGAGTTCCCAAGGGCTTCAAGAACCCAGGGCAGGGCTCATACTAGAGAAGAATGATCAGAACAGTTCAAAGAAGACTAAGGACCAAATCCTAGTGTGTCAGAGTTCATGAGGGTCTCATATGAACCCTGAGCAGTGCTCACACTAGGGAGGCCAAGGGACAGAACCTAAATTGCTTTGGCTTTCAGCCAGCAAAGAATGAGAATTCAGGAGAGTAAGATGGGATTAGGGGGTACAGAATCACACATACAACACAAACAAATAGCAACACATTTGAACCTAGGCAAACTTAATTCACTTTTCAGGAAATAAACTCAATCACATACTAACAAGACAAGTCATAAGACAGATTTATAATGATAAAAGAGGATCCAGATTAAGTTAAGTGCAGAAACTAGTGTCATAAGAAGAAATCAATTAGCAACAGATCATGACATGTTAGGAACTAATTAAGACAGTTACTAGGGGTGTCAAAATATAATAGAAACAAAGTCAAACATGCCACATTATAATGCACTCAGAAATAGACTTGTTATCCTACTATGGAAGACATCTATACCTAGTTAAATATTCTATACCAGGACATATGAGAACATGTTAAAAGAGCAAGATAATAACAAACTTAAACTTCAAGAGATTGCTATCAGTGACATATAGGTTAATCAGAATCGAACTAACAAACTCAAAGTAGATTCAAGCATGTCTCAAACTACAAATGTAATAGCACTTAGGATAACATAGTGTAATTGAAGTAGCACATTAAACAAATAATCAAAATGAAATAGCAGAGATATGATAGCTCACCAGTTAAGAGGAAGCAAGGAAGAAGGAAATCCAACAGTATTGTGAGTATCACCAAACAAAGCAAGAACTTAGCAACTTCTGGCTTTGGCTTTCAGCCGGCCAGGAATCAAAAATACAGAACAAGTTTATTCAAGAATGAAGAATGTACAACCTTAGTTTATAGTAGTTTTTTTAAGTATTTTCCAACTTAACCAAAGGGGAGTGTGGAGGGGTTTAAATAGTGTAGGAACTAAACCCATAAATATGGAAATATAATTAATTCAAACAATCAGTAAAGAAGAAAAATTTTGGAACCTTAGTTTTTAGGTAAACTCCACACAATCGGCAGAAAATAAAGGCAAAGAATCACATATTGTATAAAATTAACATAGACATAAATATTATTCACAAAACACAGAACCGAACCAGATTTGGTTCAAATAAAAAGGATCTGAAACCCTACTTTAGGGCAAGTAAAAATAATCGGCAGAAATAGACAGATTCATACATAATAAGGCAAATATAGATGAGATAGTACTTAATATTAAAGCTTGAACCAATTTTGGTTCGAATAAAAGAGAATCTATAAACCCTAACCTTAGGGTTAAGTATGAATCAGCAAGATACGAACAAATCGGACTCACACGGTGCAAAATAACATGCTTGGACTTAATATCGTCCAGATTCAAGAGATGAAGATCGATTACGACAGAATCAGAGTAGGGTACTTGCCATGTTTAGGCAAGTATTAAGTAATACCGTAAAGAATCAACCAATAAAGAAAATATGTCGAAATGGTAAGTAAATGGGAAGAAAATCCCATTAGGAACAGGATTAGGGGAGGATTTTGGAGAGGCGGCGGGCTAAGGTTCTTCAGAGGGAAGTGAGTAGAGAGGCGGCTGATTAGGGGAAAATGGGGTTAGGGTTTGGGAGATGGGTTATATAAGGAAAATAAGGGGTCGTTTATGAGCCGTTGATCATTTTTTATCAACGGCTGGGATATGAGCAGGGGTTGGGTCGGGTTAATTAAATGGGTATGGGCACTGGGCTAATGAGTTTGGGTTTGGGGTAATTGGGCTATGTTTGGGTAGTTAGGTCCGAAATTAGTTATGAAATTAGGGCCAGATTTTAAATACCCAATTTTAACAAATAAATAATTTATAAAATTAATAGATAAATAAAAAAATATCATTTGGGCATGCAAATGATTAAAAATAATTATTTAATATTATAAAACTATAAAAAGTTATTTTTTATATAAATAATGTAATTATATGTACATATGGGCTATTATTGCAAAATGTGCAATTTTAGCCTTTAAAATGAAAATGTAATTATAACAAATGTAATAAAAATATTCAAAACCTAATATGGGTGTAAATGATGAGTTTAGATGATAAAAGCATCATAAAAATTGTTTGTAAGGTAATTACTGGGTATTTATATAATACAAATGCGGAAATAAATTGATTTAAAGCCTTTAAAAATTATGAAAATACTTGTATATGCTTGTAAATCAAATGATGATGCATATGCACTATTTTGAAAGTATGTATATATATTATTTGAAAAATATGAGAGAAAAATTGGGTATCAACAGCCTATATAGTATTTTTGGATTTGTATTATGTTTGGATTAGGACCCAGGAGATCGGAGGTGGTTCGGGCACTTAGCACCCAAGTTGCAGCTACTAAAATTCGCGGGTGTACACCGGTGCATCGCGATCACGGAGCCTAGTCTTGCGATCGCATATGGTATTTGGGAGATGACATACGCGGACGCATGACTTGTGGCCGAGGTCGTGTAAGGGTTCCACCTGATTTCTCTCCGCTATCACATGGTTCCATGTTGGTAGCACTATCCAAAATCCCACCATGGTCGTGATGACACTTAACCACACCCGCTGGGTAAGCCAACTATGATAATTAATCAAAATCAAACATTACAAAATATAATAGTTTTCATGACATAAATAAAGCATAAAATACGTCTCAATTTAATAATACCACAAGCATAAAATCCAATAACAACTCCAAAAATCCGTAGTAGAAAGTCATGAGCAACTAACTAGAGTACAACTGTGTCTCAAAATATAACAATATTGCCTGAATTAGACAACAGTAAATTGAGTAAGAAGAGGAATGTTGATACCTAATTTTGCCCTCATATTTTTATAAATATCATATATGCTTTTAAAATATCATTCCTGCATCATCACCAATTTACAAGAGTCATACAAATATTTTCTATAATTATTCATATTTCTAAAGCTTTAAAATTGATTTTCTTGCATTTAAATTATTTGAATATGTATTAATTACCCCTTTAAATTATTTTGTGATGCCTTAATCATAATAATTTATTATTTGCATCCAAATATAAGTTTAATAATATTTTAACTCATTTTCATATAATTATATTTGAATTTGCAAGCTATTTACACAATTTTACAATAATAGCTTATATGTTGTGCATAATTATATTTTATTAAATTATTTGTTCCCAAGTAGCATTTTTATATTTTTATAATGTAAATATTATTTTCAAGTATCTTTCTAAACAAATAATATTTTTATTATTTATTAATTACTTCTTATAAATTAGTGTTATAATTTTCGTGTATTGATCAAGCTTTGGCCCGATTGAGTTAATTTCGGACCCAAAACCTAGCCCAATAACCCCAAGCCTAACCATACAACGCTTTTAATGAACCCGGTAGTGACTGATATAAATGACACGCCCCGTTTCCCTTTGATCTTTGTCGTTGATCTCAAATGATCAACGGCCTATAATAAATCCCCACCTTTCCTTATATCCCCTCACCCAAACCCTAATCCTATTTTTCCACTCCAGCCGCCTCTGAATCCTCTCTGTTCCATTCATCTCTGAGAAACCCTAGCCGCCACACCCTTCAATCCTTTCCGATTCCGACCTTAATATGGAATCCCTCCATGATTTTCCTTCCTTATATGTTCTGTCTCCGTGTTACTTACACGATTATTGTATTACTTAGTACTTGCCTATTTTTGGAAAATACCAGGCCTTGAATCATGTGAAATCGTCTTCAATCTCCAAGATCTAGATGGTATTTTGTCTATATACAATCATAGCAAGGTGATATAGGACCGATTTACCAAGATCTGTGGTCGAATTTTGATTTCTATCGAACTAGGGTCTATTTGGTTTCTCTTTTAATTTGATTCAAAATTGATTTTTGAATTAAAGTCTTTCCTTTAATATGTTGATTGACTGTTTTCCTTGTTCGTTCGTTTGAATTTTACTACTATATAAACCTCTTCCCTAATTCCCCAAAAGAGGGCTTAATCACGACAATTACTACTATTTACTTATTCTCACTTCTCTTATACCACTATGAGGCTTAATATCTTGGCCGGCTGAAAGCCAAGGCCACCGGAATTTGATTAACGAACCTTTATCAGTGTGAGCATTGCCCGGGGTTCATTCGAAATCCTTGGGAACTTTGATGCACTGAGATTTCTGGGTTCTACTATTCGTTTTGCTATTGACATTGGAGTATTACTGAAATTATTCCTCTTGTTTACTTGTTCATTAATCTGTAACTCGTAAGTACCTATGACTCTTGCAATTGCATTCTCCTTTCGTTTGAGTTCCTGTTCTGCCTATCTATGTCTCTGAGATTTTTTTCTACAACCCAACATGCTATTATAGGCTATGAAGCTATTCTGAGGCTCTATACCTTCTAGTAATCGAACTTGCCTATTTGTCGCCTTGATTCTATTTTATTAAGCCCGTTTGCCTTAATGTATGTGTTTGAATGCTTATCACAGTTGTTTATTCTGTGTTTAGCCTTTGCCTTGTTCTGTATTCTTGTGATAAGTCAAGTCATGCCCAGAACATGTTCTAATGCTTGTTGAGTCATTCATGTGCAACTTAATACTTTTCTAGAGTTAATTCATGATAGTGTTATTAGCCCAAACATGCTTTCCCTGCTACTTGTAAACTAATGTGTGTTCCCTGCCTTATTTAATCTGGTGTTCTTTAATACTGTCTAAGAATTCTAGGATGAAATTCCATATCTGGCCTCTTCTTCTATATGTGGCTAAGCCTAGTGCATACAAGTCATGTTAACCTATATTTGACATATTCTTGTCCATTATGAGTCTTGGCGATATTTAAACCTTTGTGTATGATTAATAATGTTACAATTCCTCATGCCCAGTTGAGTGGATTGTTACAGACCATGTTCGTCCGCCTGTTTGTTATGATCATACTTGCACTAGACCGTCATGCTAGAAATTTCCATATGAAAACCGTTATTTTACTTGCTTCTGTCTGTAATTCTGCAAGATTCTTCTGTCGAGATTGTACTTAAGTTGATCTTAGATCATATTACATCCTGAAACTCTACTTGGGATTGTCTGTTAGTTTGTGATGTTCCATCTTGTCTTTTGAACTTCTAGCATCTTATGTATATAACTCTGTGTGATCTCGACTATCTGCTCTGGTTTAAACTATTATTAATTACATTCCTAAGAACTAAGTGTGTGGACTTCAAGTAGTCTGATTAATTTATGTGCAATTTGTTACTCATATAGTAAAGTTTGGCATTGCTGGGTGTTCTAGTCATGCAGCCGATACACTCAAATGTCTTGGGGTGTACCTAGACTTGGGTTTGCTATTTTGTGTGAAGAATGAGATTACTAAAGACCTCGAAGTTGCTGGGTTATTCCTCTTGGGGCCTGCTCTACTTATTGGGCCTGTACTCATTTTAGTTTGTAATATTTTACATGTATTCTCTATTTGGGCCTGTAATAATATGAAATAACGAATAATGGGGAATTAATGAAAAGGGGGGCTGGGTAATAATTGCATGAAAGAATAGAAAACATGCCTATAGGGTCTGTGTGTTATATTAGCTATTTCGTTCAGCATGGCTTGTTTGTTATTTCATTTTGTATGTTGGACACTAATAGAGATCATGCCTATTGGAATAATGCACACCTCACTTGTACATCGTTTAAGCATGTTTCTATGTTACAACTGTGCATATAGACAGCATGCCTATAGGATGTATAACATATACTTTGTTAACCTAGATACCATGCTTATAGGACTTCAAATAATCAATTGGTCAATTGCTTCTATTACTTTTAGTGTATTGCTCATCCAGATATCATGACTATAGGATTCTAATACTTTAATCAACTACTTTCGTTATTCTCATTACACTGTCCCTCCTAGATGACATGCCTATAGGAATAAAGTGTTATAAAAATCAAGTCTAATTGTCAATTGTTAGAAATCCTGCCTATAGGATGTTGTCACTCGCATAAGAGCTGTTTATAAGATCAACGCCGTGAATGCTGGACTCTCAAAGCTGTTTCAATGCCTAATTATGCAACTATAAAAATCATGCCTATAGGACAGTGTCACCTGCCTAAGACGCCTATTTATACAATCAGCGCTAATAATCCTTAGTTTGCAAACAGCTTACTGTCTCTTTGTCTAAACCATTCACAGAGAATCACCTAGAAACCATGCCTAGAGGAATTTAAGTCTTAATTCTAAAACTATGTACAGCCTAAACTGCCCCCGTGCATTTGTTGTTTATGTGTGGAGGCTAACTCGGGCCATTAATTGTCTTTATGTGAAGTCCTATCTATTTTGAATGTCGCCTAGTTTTATCATTTTGAGCAACCTAAGTTGAGTCTAGAACCACCTAATAGTAGGTCCAAAGCCTCCTGGACCATAGGCATAGGACGGGTAGTGCACGCGTAGGATACGGCTTCGAATTGAATTAGAGCGCCTATAAGTAACAACTTTAACAAAGTAATTGGGTAGAAGGAGATGGTAGTCTGTGCCCACTGAATAATATGAGCAACCCCTACCTTAAGGGAGTTGCAAAGCCTTATTTATATTGCACGAGGTGACCCCCCTTTTCTTTATATACTTGCTATTCACACTTAGTCATTTAACATAGACCAGTGCAGTTGTACCCTTGTAATCTGTAAGATTTGTACCGATCATTTATTCTTATGTATTATAATAGATCCTTCAACTTCTATAACTTTCTTTGCTTATCCCTTAGCTTAATCATCTAATCCACATACTGTAAATTTTGGTCGGGACCTACAATTATGGACCTCGAAGAGTGCCTAACACCTTCTCTTTGAGGTAATCCGATCTTTGGTAACCAGACTAGTTAAAATGGAGTTATATGCAAATAGATGCCCTAACGCACCTTAAACCGTTAGGTGGCGACTCTTCTCTTTTAATGCCCACTTTAAAAGATTCATCAAATGTCGAAGCCCGCTTTCGCGAGAAAACGGGACGCGACAGCATGGCAACTCTGCTGGGGATACTTAGGCTCTTACCATAACGAACTTGACTTATGTGAATTATTTCCCTTGTTTTTGTATATTTGTTTAAATTGCTATGGCATGCACATCCCTTCCCTTATTTTCCTATATTTGTTTAAATTGCCATGACATACACATCCCTTTCCTTATTTTTCTATATTTTTTTAAATTGCTATGACATGCACATCCCTTCCCTTATTCTCCTTTATTTGCTATGACATGTATGACCCCTCTCCATTTCTTTCATCTCATCTAAAACTGCTATATCATGACTCTCCCGTCCCTATTTTCCTACTTGCTTCATTACATTCTCGTACGTTTTCATGAGTTAAACTGAATTCTCTTTTTGTTGGACATGCGCGATCTAGGAAACATGATTGATGGGGTCAAGAGAGCTAAGCATGGAGAAGGTCCTTCAGGGACCAAATAGATTAGGAGATGATGTTCTTTACTGCTTTTTAGTTTAGATTAGATTTCGATGTAATAAGGCTCGATGACATTAGTGATTTTATTATTATTAGCGTCGATCTAGTAAAAGATTGTTTTGGCCTATTTTTGCACTAATGAGATGAAACAAACGTTGGCATCAATTTTCTCCAAGTCTATGTATCTCTTAGGTCTACCTCAGGTACAATGAGGTCCCCCAAAATTAGGACGCGAGTATTGCATGACTTTTGTGAAACATGTTTAAATATTGCAAACACTCTCTAATTTTATCTTACTGACTTGGTTACCTTTTTGTTTTTATTTCTTTATTTATTCCTACTCCCAAAGGTTGGTTCATGCATACTAGCATCATCAGCATACCACACTAGATACATAGGTCCTCCACCTCCTCCTCCACCTAGCGACTCGAAAAGCAAAGGCAAGGGCAAAGGGAAGATGGATGATTTAAGTGGTATCCGGAAAGATAATGCTACTGTGGCGGAAATGTTGAAACTTTAAATGGTAGAAGCACCCTAGGGCAGAATGAGTTGGTCTTACGTTTGGAGAAGAAAATCCTGGAGCTACAGGGCGAGCTTGAGCAGGTCCGAAATCTGGAAAACATTTCCCTTACTCTCAATATTCCCGACAGCAACCAGCAACATCCAACTACCCAAAACCAAACACCGCCATAAAACACACAAAACCAAAATCCACCACCCATAGCTCCAAATCCTCCCGCACCACACCAGTATTATAATCCTGCACCTCCCCAAAACCTTAACCCAGCATCAGTGCAAACCCCTCAATAACATCACCATCATCCAACTCAATACCCGTAAACCACTACTTATGCACACTGACCAATCTATAAAGATTAGGTAAAGTCCTGCACGAGATACGGATAGGAAACATGAATGTGAAGGCATTCGACGAATCTCAGAGAGACACTATCGGGGAAATCAACCTTGATCTACATATGGGTCCGACTTGGTTTGACGTTGAGTTCCAAGTGCTAGATATATATGCTACTTACAACCTATTATTGGGACGACCATGGACACATACAGGTGGAGCAGTGACTTCTACTCTGCACTAGGCTGTGAAGTTCGAGTGGAATCATTAGGGGGTGATCATTCATAGAGACGGAAGCAACCCTATCTACACTAACCAGACCGTTCCAGTCATCAAAAACAGGAGGAAGTTTGGTGGAGAAATATATCACCGTGTTGAGTGGGTGAACGCATGTCACGCCCCGAACCTAGGAGCGAGACCAGCACCCGGTGCCTCACCTAACCTGGCGTAC
>AWOL01S0009814.1:64986-80842 GCA_000715115.1 Nicotiana otophora | reverse complement strand
GTGCTCGGCAAGTATGGCCCGGGTGCTAGTCATGACCCTCCAGTTGGGTCGTGACAAACACATAGCAATTAAGCATAGGAAAAAGATAATATAAGAAAAATGGAAGAAACATGGAAAGCAGATAAATTGGCGGCGCATAAGTACTCGTCACCTCACATATACGCCGCTCACATGAATTTCACATAGCAAATAGTCTAAGGTTCCTAATTCCCTCAAGTCAGGGTTAGACACAACACTTATCTTGCTCTGAAGGCCACTTAATTCTCAGTCACAGCTTTTCCTCTAGAATCCACTTCCAAACCACTCGTATCTATTAAAACATGACTCAATAATATAAAATATTGCTAAAGGAATTAATTACATTGCATAAAATAAATTTTCCAAATTTTCCTCTAAAAAGTCAAAAATCGACCACAGGCCCGCTTGGTCAAAACCCGAAGTTCGGACCAAAATTCATTTACCCATTCACCCTCGAGCCCGGATATATAATTAGTTTTAGAATCGGCCTCAAATTGAGGTCTAAATCCCCCTATTTCTGAAATCCCTAGTTTCTATCCAAACCCCAAATTCTACCATGAAAACTCTAGATTTTAGGTTGATAATTCATGAAATGTAATGGGTAATTCAAAGAAAATGGTTTAGAATCATTTACCAACACTTTGGGGGAAGAAAATGACTCTTGAAAATCGCCTCTCACCATTTGTTTTTTGAGAAAATGATTTCTTTTTGGGGCTAAATCCCGTGTTTGGATTCTGTTAAGTGTTGGGCGACAGTGTTCATCGCGATCGCGTGAACACTGTCGCGTTCGCGAAGAGCAGCCTCCTAAGGACTTACGCAATCGCGTTTCGCTCTATGTGTTCGCGAAGGTTTATCTCGCTTTACCTTCGCGTTCGCGTGAAAGGACTCGCATTCGTGTTCGACAGGTCGCGTTCGTGTAGAGCAACTCCCCCCAATGCTCCGCGTTCGCGACCATGGTCTCGCGTTTGCGCAGAGTAATTCCTCCCCCAACCCAGGTTCCTCTTCGCGATCGCAAGAGTGACTATGCGATCGCGAAGCACATCATATCAGATACCTGATAAAACAGAAACTCCAGATTTTCTTAAGTCTAAAACATCATGTGGCCTATCGGAAACTCACCCGAGCCCTCGGGGCTCCAAACCAAACATGCGTACAAGTCTAAAAACATCGTACGAACTTGCTCGCACAATCAAATCGCCAAAATAACACATAGAACTACGAATTTAGTACCAAATCAAATGAAATTCTCAAGAGCACTTTAAAATTCCTATCTTCTCAACTGGACGTCCGAATCACGTCAAATCAACTCCGTTTCTACCAAATTTCATAGGTAAGTCATAAATATTATATTGGACCTATACCAGGCTCCGGAATCAAAATACGGACCCGGTATCAACAAGTCCAAACATCAACCAATTCTTAAAAATAATTAATTTTCACACTTTTAATTTTCATCAGAAATTCATAACTCGAGCTAGGGACCTCCGAATTCGATTTCGGGCATATGCCCAGGTCCCATAATTCGATACGGACCCACCGGGACCGTCAAAAATGGATTTGGGCCCGTTTACCAAAAATGTTGACCGAAGTCAACTAAAATCAACTTTTAAGGCAAAAAATCTTATTTTCATCAATTTTCAACATAAAAGTTTTTCGGAAACACGCCCGGACTGCGCACGCAAAAATCGAGGAGGGTGAAAATGAGATTTTTAAGGCTTAAGAGTGCAGAATCGAGTTCTAAAACATAAGATGACCTTTTGGGTCATCACATTCTCCACCTCTAAAACAACTGTTCATCCTAGAACGGACATAGAAAAGTACCTGGGCTGGTGAAAAGGTGGGGATACATACTCCGCATATCAGACTCAGACTCCTTAGTAGCTTCCTTAATAGGCTTACCTCTCCACTGCACTTGAACTAAAGGGTAACCCTTTGATCTCAACTAGCGAACTTGCCTGGCTAGAATAGCCACCGGCTCCTCCTCGTAAGTCAAATCCTCATCCAACTGGACAGAGCTGAAATCTAACACATGGGACGGATCGCCGTGATACTTTTGAAGCATGGACACATGGAATACCGGATGAACAACTGCTAAACTAGGTGGCAACGCAAGCCTGTAAGCCACCTCTCCCATTCTCTCCGGAATCTCAAAAGGTCCGGTATATCTAGGGCTCAACTTTCCTTTCTTTTCGAACCTCATTACACCCTTCATGGGTGATACCCGAAGCAACACTCTCTCCCCAACCATGAATGCAACATCACGAACCCTACGGTCAGCATAACTTTTCTTCCTGGACTGAGCTGTGCGAAGTCGATCCTGAATAGTCTTGACTTTATCCAAAGCATCCTGTACTAAGTATGTGCCTGACAACCGAGCCTCCCCCGGCTCGAACCACCCAACTGGCGACCGGCACCGCCTACTATATAATGCCTCATAGGGAGCCATCTGAATGCTCGACTGGTAGTTGTTGTTGTAGACGAACTCTACAAGGGGCAAGAACTGATCCCATGATCCTCCGAAGTCTATAACACATGCGCGGGGCATATCTTCCAAGATCTGAATAGTATGCTCGGACTTCCCGTCCGTCTGAGGATGGAATGACGTTGTGCTCAACTCAACCCGCATACCCAACTCACGTTGTACTGCCCTCCAGAAGTGCGAGGTAAACTGTGTACCGCGATCAGAAATGATAGATACGGGCACACCGTGAAGACGGACGATCTCACGAATGTAAATCTCTGTCAACCGGTTCGAAGAATAGGTAACTACCACAGGAATGAAGTGCGTTAACTTGGTCAGTCTGTCCACAATGACCCAAACTGCATCAAACTTCCTCTAAGTCCGTATGAGTACAATAACAAAAACCATAGTGATACGCTCCCACTTTCACTCATGAATCTCTAACCTCTGAAGTAAACCACCAAGTCTCTGATGCTCACACTTTACCTGCTGGCAATTTAGGCACCGAGCTACATATGCAACTATATCTTTATTTATACTCCTCCACCAATAATACTGACGCAAGTCCTGATACATCTTGGCGGTGCCCGGATGAATAGAATACCGGGAACTGTGGGCCTCCTCAAGAATCAACTCACGAAGTCCATCCACATTAGGCACACAAATACGACCATGCATCCTCAAAACTCTGTCATCTCCAACAGTAACCTGCTTGGAACCACCATGCCGCACTGTGTCTCTAAGGACAAGTAAATAAGGATCGTCATCCTGCCGATCTCTGATGCGCTCAAACAAAGAAGACCGAGCAATTGTACAAGCTAGAACACGGTTGGGCTCAGAAACATCCAACCTCATGAACTGGTTGGCTAGGGTCTGAACATCCAATGCAAGCGGTCTCTCACCAACTGGAATATAAGCAAGGCTACCCATACTAGCTGACTTTCTACTCAAAGTATCGGCCACCACATTGGCCTTCCCGAGATGATACAATATGGTGATATCATAGTCTTTCAATAGCTCCAACGACTTCCTCTGCCTCAAATTGAGTTCCTTTTGCTTGAACAAATACTGCAAGCTCCGATGATCCGTGAATACCTCACATGGCACGCCGTAAAGATAGTGCCTCCAAATCTTCAGTGCGTGAACAATGGCTGCCAGCTCTAGCTTATGAACAAGGTAATTCTTCTCGTGAACCTTTAGCTGCTGCGAAGCATATGCAATAACCTTGCCACCATGCATCAATACCACGCCCGGACCAATACGAAATGTGTCACAATATACTGTATAAGATCCTGAACCTGTGGGTAACACCAATACCGGTGTCGTAGTCAAAGTTATCTTGAGCTTCTGGAAGCTCGCCTCACACTCGTCTGACCACCTGAACGGGGCACCCTTTTGGGTCAACCTGGTCAACGGGGCTGCTATGGATGAAAACCCCTCCACAAATCGACGGTAATATCCCGCTAAACCCTGGAAACTACGAATCTCTATAGCTGATGTGGGTCTAGGCCAGTTCTGAACTGCCTCAATCTTCCTAGGATCCACCTGAATACCCTCGGCTGATACAACGTGACCCAAGAAAGCAACTGAACTCAACCAAAACTCGCATTTTGAGAACTTAGCATATAACTGGCTGTCTCTTAGAGTCTGAAAAATGATCCGAAGGTGCTGCTCGTGCTTCTCTCGACTGTGGGAGTAGACCAAGATATCATCAATAAACACAATCACAAAGGAATCCAAGTAGGGCTTGAAAACCCAGTTCATAAAATCCATGAATGTTGCTGGGGCATTTGTCAGCCCAAATGACATAACTAGAAACTCATAATGCCTATATCGAATCCGAAAAGCTGTCTTAGGGACATCGGATGCTCTTATCCTCAAATGATGGTAGCCAGATCTCAAATCAATCTTCGAAAACACCTGGGCACCCTGAAGATGATCAAATAAATCATCAATCTTCGGCAATGGGTACTTGTTCTTGATGGTGACTTTATTCAACTGCCGATAATCTATACACATCCTCATCGATCCATCTTTCTTCTTCACAAACAACACAGGTGCACCCCAGGGCGAGACACTAGGTCTAATGAAGCCCTTATCAAGCAAATCTTGTAACTGTTCCTTCAATTCTTTCAACTCTGGCGGGGCCATGTGGTATGACAGAATAGAAATGGGCTGAGTACCCGGAGCCAAATCAATGTAGAAATCAATGTTCTGTCGGGTGGCATCCGCGGAAGGTCTGCAGGAAACACCTCTGGAAACTCACAAACAACTGGCACTGAATCCATGGAAGGAACCTCCACGCTAGAATCGCGTACATAAGCCAAATAAGCTATACACCCCTTCTCGACCATATGCCGAGCCTTCACATAAGAGATAACCCTACTGGCAGAATGGCCAAGAATCTCTCTCTACTCTAATCGAGGCAACCCCTGCAAGGCTAAGGTCACCATCTTGGCGTGACAATCTAATATAGCATGATAGGGTGACAGCCAATCCATACCCAGTATGACATCAAAATCAACTATATCGAGAAGTAGAAGATCTACATGAGACTCAAGACTCCCAATGGTGACCACACACGAACGATAAACACGATCTACAACAATAGCATCTCCCACAGGTGTGGACAAATACACAAGATCACTCAAAGAATCATGAGGCACAACCAAATATGAAGCGAAATATGATGATACATAGGAGTAAGTAGATCCCAAATCAAATAGAACTGAAGCATCGGCTGAACTACTCCGACTGGTTGAGCTGCTGGAGCCTGATATTGGGGAGCTATCTGCTCTGGAGCGGGAGTAGTGGGAGTCTGGGCTCCTCCTCCAGCCTGAGAGACTGCTGGTGCAATAGGAAATGTGCCCGTTTGGGCCACACTCTCCATAAGGCTCACCAAACGGACCAAAGCGTCCTGTAGTACTAGGGTGGCAATGAACCTCTCCGGAACCTGAGCTGGCCCGGTAGGAACAGTTTGGGCTGGAACCTCCTCGTCAAGATCTATCTGAGGCTCCACTGCTCTGGCTGCTGCTCGGGCTCTGGGGTCAGCCCTGCCCCTACCTCAGCCTCGGCCTCGACCTCTGCCCCTTGTAGGAGCTGCCACTGGAGGCTCTGGTTGCTGCTCAGCTGAGGAAGAGGTACGTGCTCTCGCCATCTGCGAGAGAATAAGAGTATAAGAGTTCAATGAGTATTGAGAAAACAAAATCGCACGATAGAGAAGAATATAAGTGAAATTTGTTCCTAAACTTCATAGCTTCTGGAACATAAGCACAGACGTCTCCGTACCGATCTTCCAGACTCTACTAAGCTTGGTCGTGAATCGTGAGACCTAGGCAACCTAATGCTCTCATACCAACCTGTCACGACCCGAAATTCCCACCGCCGGGACCGTGATGGCGCCTAATATTTCACTTGCTAGGCAAGCCAACGTTAGAGAATCATTAAACCAACTCTTATCCCATTCATTAAATAACATCAAAGTAACCAAGGTGAAATATAATAAGTGCGGAATAATATAAAAACTGTATTAATTACTACCATCTGGTAATGGAGTCACAATTCACGAGCATTCTAAAATTTACTAGAAGTAATAGTCTGAAAGAAATACAACTGTCTGAATGAAAGAAATAATAGAACAGAAAAGATAGACGGGGACTTCAAGGTCTGTGAACGCCGACAGATCTACCTTGAGTCTCCGGATAGCGGTCCAATAGCAAAATCTCGATCAACCTGAGCCGGTACCAAAATCTGCACAGAAAGTGCAGAGTGCAGTATCAGTACAACAGACCCCATGTACTGGTAAATGTCAAACCTAACCTCGATGAAGTAGTGACGAGGCTAAGGCAAGGCACCTACAAATCAACATGTACAACTTAACAATGTATATACAAATAATAGTAATGAATAATTAGACAGGAGATATCGGGAGGGGGAAACATGCTGGGGGAAATACGAGATAAAGAACTACATTAGAATGATAACTGGAACAACCAATATATTATGAATCCATAGGAACACGAATACAGTAAAGGAAAAATACACGACATCACCCTTCGTGCTTTTACTCTCAATCTCACCATAAAATCAATAGAAAAGTCATGGCATCACCCTTCGTGCATTAACTCTCATATCATGGCACGACATCACCCTTCGCGCATTAACACTCGCAATATGGCATGGCATCACCCTTCGTGATTTTACACTCGCAATATGGCACGGCATCACCCTTCGTGCTTTTACACTCACAATATGGCACGGCATCACCCTTCGTGCTTTTACACTCACAATATGGCACGACATCACCCTTCGTGCATTAACACTCTCCCTTACCATAATGCAATACATAAATAACAATAGGGAGATAGAATAACAAGTACATGCCTTACTTAAACATTTGGTTCCACAATATCAATCTCAACTTTGAAATAAATACTCTATTATCACCAGAAAATTAGTAAAACATGATAAGAACGATTAATTTAACAATATTGGTATAAACACGTAGCAATTAGGCATAGGAAAAAGATAATATAAGAAAAATGGAAGAAACATAGAAAGCAGATAAATTGGCGGCGCATAAGTACTCGTCACATCACATATACACCGCTCACATGAATTTCACATAGCAAATAGTCTAAGGCTCCTAATTCCCTCAAGTGAGGGTTAGACACAACACTTATCTTGCTTCGAAGGCCACTTAATTCTCAATCACAGCTTTTCCTCTAGAATCCACCTCCAAACCACTCGTATCTATTCAAAAATGACTCAATAATATCAAATATTACTAAAGGAATTAATTACATTGCATAAAATAAATTTCCCAAATTTTCCTCTAAAAAGTCAAAAATTGACCCCGAGCACGCTTGGTCAAAACCCGAGGTTCGAACCAAAATCCATTTACCCATTCACCCCCGAGCACGCATATATAATTGGTTTTGGAATCCGACATCAAATTGAGGTCTAAATCCCCAAATTTCCGAAATCCCTAGTTTCTACCCAAACCCCAAATTCTACCATGAAAACTCTAGATTTTAGGTTGATAATTCATGAAATGTAATGGGTAATTCAAAGAAAATGGTTTAGAATCATTTACCAACACTTTGGGGAAGAAAATGACTCTTGAAAATCGCCTCTCACTGTTTGGTTTTTGAGAAAATAATTTTTTTTGGCTAAATCCCGTGTTTGGATTCTATTAAGTGTTGGGCAACAGTGTTCATCATGATCGCATGAACACTGTCGCGTTCGCGAAGAGCAGCCTCCTAAGGACTTACGCGATCGCGGATTGCTCTATGCGTTCGCGAAGGTTTATCTCGCTTTATCTTCGCGTTCGCGTGAAAGGGCTCCCGTTCGCATAGAGTTTTCCGAGGTCCCCTGCCCAGCCTAGCTAAAGCTACGCGTTCGTGTTTGACAGGTCACGTTCATGTAGAGCAACTCCCACCAATGCTCCGCGTCCGCGACCATGGTCTCGTGTTCGCGCAGAGTAAATCCTCCCCCAGCCCAGGTTCCCCTTCGCGATCGCAAGAGTGACTGTGGCCTATCCGAAACTCACCCGAGCCCTCGGGGCTCCAAACCAAACATGCGTACAAGTCTAAAAACATTGTACGAACTTGCTCGCACGATCAAATTGCCAAAATAACACCTAGAACTATGATTTTAGCACCAAATCAAATGAATTTCTCAAGAACACTTTAAAATTCCTATCTTCTCAACTGGACGTTCGAATCACGTCAAATCAACTTCGTTTCTCACCAAATTTCACAGGTAAGTCATAAATATTATATTGGACCTATACCAGGCTCCGAAACCAAAATAAGGACTCGGTATCAACAAGGCCAAACATCAACCAATTCTTAAAAATAATTAATTTTCAGACTTTTAATTTTCATCAAAAATTAATAACTCGGGCTAGGGACCTCCGAATTCGATTCCGGGCATACGCCGAGGTCCCATAATTCGATACGGACCCACCGGGACTGTCAAAATACAGATCCAGGCTCGTTTACCAAAAATGTTGATCGAAGTCAACAAAAATCAATTTTTAAGGCAAAAATTCTTATTTTCATCAATTTTCAACATAAAAGTTTTCCAGAAACACGCCCGGACTGCGCGCAAAAATCGCGGAGTGTAAAATTGAGATTTATAAGGCTTAAGATCGCAGAATCGAGTTCTAAAATATAAGATAACCTTTTGGGTCATCACACTACGTGTCCCAAGAATGCCACTAAACTTAGCCAAAATTTACACTTGGAGAACTTTGCATAAAGCTTCTCCCCCTCAATCGCTGTAACACGATCCTCAGATGCTGGGTATGCTCCTCCTAGCTACGAGAGTACACCAGAATATCATCAATGAATACAATGACGAACTAGTCCAAATACGGCTAAAACACACTGTTCATCAGATGCATGAACGCTGCTGGGGCATTAGTTAGCCCAAAAGACATCACAAGGAACTCATGATGGCCATATCGGGTCCTGAAAGCTGTCTTAAGAATATCTGAGTCCCGAATCTTCAGCTGGTGATACCCTGACCTCAAATCAATCTTGGAGAACATCGTCGCTCCCTGAAGCTGGTCAAACAAATCATCAATATGCGGTAAAGGATACTTGTGCTTGACTGTGACCTTGTTCAACTGTTTGTAATCAATGAACATTCTCATAGTACCATCCTTCTTCTTCACAAATAGAACTGGTGTACCTCAAGGTGACACGCTAGGCCGAATAAACCCCTTATCAAGGAGTTCCTAAAGTTGCTCCTTAAATTCCTTCAACTTAGCACGTGCCATACAATATGGTGGAATAGAAATGGGCTGAGTTCCCGGCACCAAATCGATACCGAAGTTAATATCCCTGTCGAGCGGCATGCTCTACAGGTCTGCAGGAAACACATCCGGAAATCATGCACCACCGGAACAGAATCAATGGCAGGAGCCTCTGCACTAAGATCGCTCACAAAGGCCTGATAAGATAGACAACCTTTCTCAACCATCCGCGGAGCTTTCAAGTATGAAATAACTCTATTGGGAACATAGTCTATAGAACCGCTCCACTCAACCCTCGGCAACCTCAGCATCGCCAATGCCACGGTCTTAGCGTGACAATCTAGAACAACATGACATGGAGACAGCCAATCCATACCCAATATCACGTCAAAATCAACTATACTAAGCAACAAGAGATCCACTCTAGTCTCCAGACTCCGAATAACCACCACACATGACCGATATACACGGTGCACAATGATAGTATCGCCTACTGGAGTGGACACATGAATAGACAAAACTAGGGACTCATGGGGAATATCCAGATAATGAGCGAAATACGAGGACACATAAGAATAAGTGGAACCACAGTCAAATAATACAGAGGCATCTCTGTGGAAAACTGAGACAATACCTGTAATCACAGCATCTGAAGCAATGGCATCTGGTTTGGCAGGGAGGGCATAGAAATGTGCCTGGCCACCCCTCGATCTGCCTCCCCCTCTCGGGAGCCCCCTAGTTGATGGAGCCCCACATCGAGCTGGATGGATGGGTGGTGGAGCTACTGTTGCTGGTGCCATCGGCCGAGTACTCTACTGTGGAACCCCACTCAACAACCTAGGGCAATCTCTCTTGATATCACCAAAATCTCTGCACTCGAAACAACCCCTCCTCTAACGGAACTGCTGCTCCTGGTGCCCAGAGGAACTACCCATGGAAACCTGAGCTGACGAGGCCTGGTGAGAACTCTGCGCTGGTAGTGCACTGAATGATGACTGGCCCTACTGATGACTATGTAACCCATGGCTAGACGATGCACCACAGTGAACTAGGCAAGCCGTCTGAGCATGTCTGAAAGGACGACCCCTACCGTGGTGGAACTGCCCCCATAAGGAACACCGCTGAAGCCACCCTGACCACGAGGCCTCTTGGCCTCCCTCTCAACCCGCTCATGGCTGCGAACCATCTCAATCTGATAAGCAATGCCGACAACCTCATCAAAAGTAGCACCAGATACTCTCTCTATGGTCATAAGCAATCGCAACTGAAAATTGAGGCCATCTATAAACCTCCTGATCCTCTACCTGTATGTGAGAACCAACCAAATAGCATGACGGGCCAACTCCGAGAATCATATCTCATACTGCGTCACAAACATATCTCCCTGACAAAGCTGCTCAAACTCCCTGTGCAGCTTCTCTCTGCGGGACTGAGGCACGAACTTCTCCAGAAAGATGACGGAGAACTACTACCAGGTAAGGGGCATTACGCCGACCGGCCGACGCCTCTCGTAAGTCTCCGACCAATTAAATGCATCCCCGGAGAACTGGAAGGTAGTGAATGAGATCCTACTGGTCTCCAGAATACCTGCTGTATGGAGTATCCCCTGACACCTGTCCAAGAAACCATGTGCATCCTCTCCCTCTGCACCACTGAAAGATGGAGGCTGGAGTCTCCCAAACCTCTCCAATCGATGCTGCTCATCATCAGGCATGACATGTACCACATAGTCCTGGGCAGCTGCAACCGGCTGGGCTGGTGGTGCCCCCGGTGTATGGAATCCCTGTACCACCTGCTCTGGCGTGCGGGCGGCGGGAGTCTGAGCACCTCCCCCGGCCTGAGAAGTGGTTGTTGCGGCCAAAACAGAGACCGCCTGAGCAAGACTGGTACATGCGGTCAAAATCTGAGATAAGGCCTCCTGAAGGCCTGGAATCACAATAGGCACAGGTGGTGCCTGATCTGGTGCATCAACAATTGGAATCTGGTCATGATCTGGGGCAACTTGTGGATCTGTAGGTACTACCCCAGTTGTTGTGCGGGCTGCACCTCTGCCCCTACCATGACCTCTACCACGGCCTCTACCATGTCCTCGACTAGTGGTACTGGTGGTTGTCCATCCTGCCCGGTAGTACGAGTCCTCACCATTTGTGAGAGAATGAAACAACAGATGTTTAGTTACTAGAATCAATAGATTCGCATGACAAGAATTCAAGAATGTGAAGTTTCCTAAGGGTTCAACAGCCTCTCGAAGATAAGCACAGACGTCTCCGTACAGATCCTCAAGACTCTACTAAACCTGCTCATGACTCGTGAGACCTATGTAACCTAGGCTCTGATGCCAACTTGTCACGACCCAAAACCTAACCCGTCGTGATGGCGCCTATCGTGGTACTAGGCAAGCCGACCTTTCCAAAAACACTTTTAAAATTTAACAGAAATGAATTAAGTTATTTAAAATAATCGGAGTTTTTCATAAAACGGGGGTAAAACCCAATTAAAACATAAGTGCGGAAAAATAGCCCGACATCGGGGTGTCATTGAATCATGAGCATTTAAATATCCAGTCTAATACAAACAGCGTCTGAATGTCAATACTGAAAAGAAAGAAAACATAGAAGGAGAGACAAGGTCTGCGGACGCCGGCAGCTACCTCGTAGTCTCCAGTACTCGATCGCGCACGAACTCAACGACCTCCGTGATCAAACACACCTGGATCTGCACATGAAGTACAGGATGTAGCATGAGTACAACCAACTTAGCAAGTAACAGAAATAAATAAAGAAATGAGAAGGTAGTGATGAGCTATACAAATACAATTCATTTTCAATAATTCCAACAAAGAATAGACATGATTTCAAATCCGGTAGTTCAAGTCAAATCAGTTTATACAGTTACAATGCAAGTAATCCGGATATAGAATCTTTCAGAAATTTCACAACAATGACAGATAGCAACTAAGTGCATCAACAAATGGAAAATAGGTACAACCTCTGAGGGCAACAGACACTCAACTCGTCACAACAGCTCAATCGCTTGGCTCTCAACCCTAAGTACTCACACTCAATAGGTACCTGCGCTCACTGGGGGTGTGCAGACTCCGGGGGGCTCCTTTTAGCCCAAGCGCTAAAATCCGCACAGACAACTCATATGCTGCACGGACAACTCACGTGTTATTGTAACAATATGTGAAACTGCACGGATAAATCACGTGCTGCACAGACAACTCACGTGCCATAGTATCAGTACCTCACAAACAGGCCCTCGGCCTCACTCAGTCATCAACCTCTATAGCCTCTTGGGCTCTCGGAAATCACAAAGATCAGCCCAAACAAAGATAACATAGTGTATCAACAAAATAAAGAAGAGGCTGAAATATGATACGCAAGTGAAACCATGACTGAGTACAAGACAACAATTAGAAAGTAATTCAACAAGTATACGACCACTGCGGGTCCCAATAGTGATATCATATGGCCTAAGCATGGTTTCTAACATGGAAGGCAGTCAATTGCTCAATGGCAAGGAAAACAAGTAATAACAATGGCTATTCGACTTTACAGTCTCACAAGACGGACCAAGTCACGATCCCTCATGGTGCATGCTCGCACGTCCGTCACCTAGCATGTGCGTCACCCCCAAATATTCATATTATACAATTCTCGGGGTTTTATACCCTCAAAACCAGATTTAAGACTATTACTTAGCTCAAACCGAGCCAATCTCTACTCCGAAATGCCTTTGCCTCTCAAATCGGTCTCCAAACATCCCGAATCTAGCCACAAGTAGAACAATACAATCAAGATAGGCTAAAGGGATCAATTCCACAAGAAAGTACTAAGTTATAGCCAAAAATCCGAAATTGGCCCGAATCCGGCTCATGGGCCCACATCTCGAAATCTGAAAAAGTCACAAAACCCGAAAGCCCATTCACTCACGAATCTAACCACACCAAATTTACTCAAATTCGATAACAAAATCCCCTTCAAAACCTCAAAATACCAACTCAAGAGTTCTTTCTCTTTTTCCCCAATTTCTCACCCCAAATCACAATTTAGATGATAAAATTAAAGATGAAATCATGGAATTTAACCAAAACCAAGTAAGAATGACTTACCCTAATCAACTCCACGAAAATCCCTTCAAGAATCGCCCAATTCCGTGTTCTCTAGCTCAAAATATGCAAAATGGGTTCAAACCCTCATTTTTTAAATTAATAGTGTCTGCCCAGATATCCTTCATAGCGATCACGAAACATTCCTCGCGATCGCGAAACACAACTATGCTGCCCCACATTTTTGCCCTACGCGATCGCCGAATCACCCACGCGATCGCGGATCACTGCCTCTCATACCGGCGCGATCGCATCCTGCCTCACGCGATCGCATAGTGCATTGGACACGCCTTCCCTCCTGCGCAAATTCTTCTACGCGAACGCGACCTTAGCCATACGTTCGCGAAGCACAACTTCGCACCCATACGCGATCGCGTTCCTAAATCTACGATCGCATAGAACAAACTCACCTCTGCCCCGAATAATCTTATGCGATCGCGAATGAATCCCTGCGATCGCGTACAAGGAAACCAGAACTTGCTGCAACCAGACTTTAGCTATTAAGCCAAGTCCAAAAATGATCTGTTAACCACCCGAAACGCACCCGAGGCCCCCGGGACCTCAACCAAACATACCAACGCATCCCAAAACATCATACGAACATAGTCAAGCCTTCGAATCACTCAAAACAACATCAAAACACAAATTACACCCGGATTCAAACCTAAAGAACTTCTAAACTTTCAAATTCCACAAACGACACCGAAACCTAACAAACCACGTCCGATTGACCTCAAAATTTTTGCACAAGTAATATTCCACATTACGGACCTACTTCAACTTCCAGAATCAGAATCTGACCCCGATATCAAAAAGTCAACCCCCCGATCAAACTTTCTAATAATTTGACTTTCGCCATTTCAAGCCTAAATTAGTTATAGACCTCAAATTCACAGTCCGAACACGCTACTAAGTCCTAAATCACCCAATAGAACCGACGGAAGTCCTTTCCGGAGTTATCTTCACACACTTCCGACTACAGTAAAAATCCTGAGATATGGGAGATATGTGAGAAGCAGTAAATAGGGGATCAGGACTAATACATTCAAAACGACCGACCGGGTCGTTACAAAATTTTGCGATCATTTCGTGGATCGCATAATCATTATGCGATCGCATATGCGACCGCATAACCTGTTCCGGAGCTTCATTTTTGGATTTTTAAAACTCGACCCTACTTCGTTAAAATAGATGTAAGGGGCCCTTTTTGAGCAAATTCTGACATTTTAGAGTGAGAGAGAGTACCCTAGAGTGAGAAGGTGTTCCTCAATAATCGTTTTTCAATTATTGCTCAAATTTTGGAAGATTAAGAAGGGAAACTCACCAGGTCTTCATCCTAGAGGTAAAATTCTACACCCTAACCCTCAATTTATTTTGTCTAGAAATTGGTGATTAGCAAGATAATATTTGGGCATGAGAGTTGTTTATTTCACATGCATGTGTTATCAAAGGGTGTAGGAAGATTGTTGAGCTAAAAATGGTAAATATTGGGTTGTGGGATGATGGAATCCTCCATAAAACGACCTTGAAACCTTGATGCACACCTAGTGTTTGATAAAATGTTCAAATGAACTAGAACCATGATCATCTGCCTAATTTTGGTTTAATTTGTTATATTTCTAAAATAGATTGAGGTTGCTAAGAATTTCGGAATATTTTAGAGTTTAAGGAAGCTCCATTGAGGTATGTTGGCTAAACTTTCTCTCTTAGAATCAAATTCCATAATGTGTTGCATATTAAAATATTATGGATTTGAATCGTATTTCAAATGAAAGCTAGTATGCCAAATTGTGTAAGAAAATCTCAATATCCTTAAGACTCTTAATTGCTCATATGTGTACCTAGAGTCTTGATTGAAAATGTCTTAATGTTGATAATCTATAAAGATGGTTAGAAATGAAATAATTGAATTGGGGGTATAGTGTGTGGCCAACGTGCCAAGAATTTAAGTTATGATTGTGGATAGTAGCGCAAATGATTTGAGAGGATGCGATAAAGAATAGGAAATGAGCCTCGACTCAATTGTTTAAAAATGATTTCGAAAATAGATTGCGTAAAAGCTTTTGTACTCAATTCATGCTCATAAGTGACTGCTTTAACTAATGCTTTGCTTTACAAATATATCCAGTGTGATTCGAGTTCTTACATACTCAGGTGTTGAAGTTGTATATTGTCATTTCTGGGAAATGAGTATTGCAAGAATAAATGGTGTATTGATTGCTTATGATTTTGATGTGTGCTTGTATTGTGGGTCGGTATGCCCCATTATTTGGGAAGAAACCTTTTGTGTTTAAAGCAGTGTTTTAAAAGGTGTAGGCATAAGACGATGCGTTTTACATATACCTCATCGAGGCTTAAGCCCCGAGGCATGGGGCGTAAGCCCCATAGGTATTTAACTTTTAATATTTTATAAAATAATATAATTACAGTAAATATTTATAAACAGTTAAAATTGCATAAACAATGAAGAAGTCTCTCTCTCTCTCTCTCTCTATATATATAT
>AWOL01S0009814.1:39353-56112 GCA_000715115.1 Nicotiana otophora | reverse complement strand
TATATATTGAGGGATAAATCTTTCCTGTGCATGGATCTTGCCTGAAGTATTTACATTGAGGGATGGATTTTCCCTGGATATGGATCTTGTCAGAATCATTGATATTTGGGGATGGATCTTCCCCTGGGCTGGATTGGCCTTATATAATACTGAGTGATTGACTGTCAGTTGATGGATATACATATATATTTTGGGATGGATCTTCCCTGGGCTGGATTGGTCATATACAGTACTGAGTGATTGAGTATTTTATATTATGAGTACACATAGTTTTTATAAAGGTGCATCACATACAGTATGTACATTGGCATGTAGATACAAAGATGTCATATCCCTCATATTGTTCAGAATTGATCTGTTTTATTTGTACTGAAAGCAACTTTTGAACTTGAAAGCATGCCTATATTTATGTATTGTTATTATTTATACTGGACTATACCTGCAGAGCTCGTCACTACTTTCAGCCCAGAGGTTAGTTTTGTTACTTATTGAGTTAGTTGTATTCATACTACACTCTGCACCTCATGTGCAGATCCAGGTACTTCCGGATACGGCGGTTGCCAGATTTAAGGATTTATCTGTTGGAGACTATCAAGGTAGTTGCTCGGTGTCCGCTGACATTGTCTCTCTTTCCTTCAGTTATTGTACTGTTCTATATATTTCAGACAGTGTTTTATCAGCCAGACTTTGTATTCATATTAGATGCTCATGTACTCAGTGACATGGGGTTTTAGGAATGTATTTTTATGTCAGAAATTGTGAGATTTTCTATGAAATTCAATGTTATGTTTTCAAACTTCAAAGATATGGTGGTTTATTGAGATTGTCGGCTTGCCTAGTATTGAGATAGGCGCCATCACGATAGTTGTGATTTTGGGTCGTGACATATTGGATCTTCATTTAAGCGCATGGAGTCACTTCGACAACATCAAGCAGATAAGTTGGAAGAGTTGCTTAAATTTGGAGAAGTCTATACGAGGGAAGGTTTGAATCAAGAACGTGGCCTCCAACGATCAGGTGATACTCATTGGGGGTCTCATTTTAAAATTTTGGACAATTTGATGGTTTTATTTCCTTCAATTGTTAATGTGCTTAAAGATATGAAGCGTGACTGTCCATATCATCTTGATAGATTTGCAGCGGGAAATCTTTTGAGCCAGATTCAAGAATTTGGATTTATTTTTATGTTACACTTGATGTTTAAGGTATTGTTATTTACAAATGAATTGAACAAAGCTTTACAAAAGAAAGATCAAGATATTGTTAATGCTATGGGAATGCTTGACCTTGCAAAGAAACGATTGCAAATGATGAGAGAAACTGAATGAAACTCCTTGTTGGATGAGGTGTGCTCATTTTGTAGTAAACATGATATTCTAATTCCCAAAATGGATGAAGACTATACTCTAGGAAAGTCGAAGCGTAAGAGGTCCGAAGTTTCATATTTACATCACTTTCGTGTGGAAGTGTTTTATACGGTTATTGATTGGAATTTCAAGAGCTTAATGATCGCTTTAATGTTGTGACTACTGAATTACTACTTGGTATGGCCAGTTTAAATCCGGTTGATTCATTTGCTAATTTTGATAAAGACAAGATAATAAAGTTGGCAGAGTATTATCCAAGTGAATTTGGTGATAACAAACTTCGAGAACTTGATTTTCAACTTGATAGTTTCATCGTCTATGCTTAAAATTGTGATAGTAGATTTCCTAACCTGAAGGAGATTAAGGATTTTGCTAGAGTGATGATTGTGACAGAATTAGATCTTATTTGGCCACTTATTTATTTGCTTGTGAAATTGACTTTGCTTATACCTGTTGCTACCACAAGCGTGGAAAAAGCATTCTCATCACTGAAGTACATCAAAAATGATCTACGTAATAGGATGAATGGTGATTTTCTCAATGATTGTTTAGTTTGCTATATAGAGCGTAAGATATTTAAAACGGTAAGTAATGATGTTATTATCGACCATTTTCAAAGAATGAAAACTCGTCAAGGACAATTGTAAAGTGAATGATATTTTTTGTGAATATAATATTAATATAGTTTGCTCGTGAACTTGTTATCACCATAAATTTTATATAATCGAACCAAATATTTATCTAAAAGATAATGGTGCACCCATGTTCTTAAAATCCTGGATACGCCTCTGGCTGCCGATGTATTTGACCTATTAGAAATGGGTGAGTTTAACTAGAAAAGAAAAAAGAATTGTACAAAAATAATATACTACAGAAGTGTGATTAAATTGGGTTGAAAATAATTTAAAAGTGTTGTGAACTAGGTCATGATTTTTTTAAATTCTAAATAGATCATTTTATATTAAAAAATACTAATTTGTAAAATTTTTATTGCATTTGTTTCTGCATATTATTTACGAAGAATGATTACAATGCTATGGGTGTGATAACTTAGAGCTCTTTTTGGGTTAGTTTATACGTGACTGATAAGCGTTAGGTGTTAAAAAATAATTTTTTGTGCTTAAACTAATTTTATAAATAAATAGTTACGTGATTGAATAGAAATACTTAAATTTTCTTTTCTGTGATAATAAATGTGAAATATTATCATTAACAAATAAATTAATATACCTAAAGAACACCCAGTGGCATAACCACCTTCTAGGAATGGTGCTATGAACACATAGGCCTCGAACAACCACTAATTATTAATATCTTTGAATCAAGTAATTACATTATAAGATTTCCCAGAACCCCTCTGAAAATCTACTCTTTCTTTGATCTCCTTTTGTATCTGTGGCACAACAAAACTTCTCTATTTACGGTTATCTCTTTAAACAGCTTTCAATTCCTTGCTCACCAAGTGTAATAGACCATAACACCCCAAGCAGCTATAACAACCTCCTTCTAAGTTATACTAGAAATTCGGCAAAAACCGACCAAGGTCGATCGACCAACTTTGGTCGGTCAAAGAACTGATCAAAGTTGGTCGGTTTTTTAATTTATTTTTTTTTAACGAAACCGATCAACTTTGATCGGTTTTCTTTGGCGCAAAAATACGGGAAACTAATTTTGAGTCCCGCGAAATTTATTTTTCAAGAAACCGACCAACTTTGGTCTGTTTTTCAATTAAAATAAATAAAAATTAATATTAAAAAAACGACCAAATTGGTCGGTTAATTCGGCCGGTCATTTAAAAAACCGACCAACTTTGGTCGATAATTTTACTTTTTAATAAAACCGACCAACTTTGGTCGGTTATTTTCATGCGAAAATACAATTAAAGAGTATAAATCAAATAAAAGACAATCTTAAAACAAAATGCACCAATGGTGTAATGGTAGAATAGTATCCTGCCACAGTACAGACCCCGGTTCGATTCCCAGATGGTAAATCGTTTGATTACATAATTAAAATACCGACCAACTTTGGTCGGTTTTTTTTTTTGCAATATTTGTTTTTGAATTTAATTGACCGATCAAAGTTGGTCGGTAATTTCCGACCAACTTTGGTCGGTATTCCTTTCCGACCCCTAAAATACTGTCCACACGTAAATGGTCGCGTTTTTGTCGGTTATTGGCCATTACCGACCAACTTTGATGGATTTTTACCAGATTTCTAGCAGTGAAAACTTCTTTTTGTGTTTCCTTTTAATCCCTTCCAGTATCTGCTCTAATCTTCCACGCTGGACCTGTACGCCTAACCATTGAAATAGATTATCTCTCACCTTAGTTATCTAGTTACATTCATAGAAAAGATGGTGGCGAGTTTCTACAGTCAATCCACCACACAAGCATCAGTCATCATTTTCAACAGGAATGTGCATTCACATTAATCTCTCTTTCGTCAGCAATTTATTTGGTGCAACCAGCCATACAATAAACATGTGTTTATGTTGCGTCACTGAATTCCAAATAGCTCTACTGATGACATTCTATCTAAGTCTCTCATCATTACATCGTAGTTGTTAGTGTAACGACCCGACCGATCGTTTTGAGCTCTAGCACGTCGTTCAGTAGTTTGAGGCCATGAGCAACATCACTTTAGGTATTATGATTGGTACGCGTGGTCGGAATTGAAATTTCGAAAGTTCAGAATTGATTTGAAAAGAAAATTCTCATTTCGGAAGCTTTAAGTTGGAAGAATTGACTAAAGTTGGATTTTTGAGTAAACGATCTCGGAATCGAGGTTTGAAGGTTCCAACAGGTTCGTGTGATGAATTCGGACTGGGCGTATGTCCGGATCGGATTTTGGATGACCCGGGAGCGTTTCAGCGCCTGTTATGGAAGTGGGCATTTTGGAAAATTTTCATTAATTTGGTTTGGAATGCATTTCAATGTTATCGATATCCGTTTGAGATTCTGAGTCTGAGAATAGCTCTTTATGGTGATTCTGGTATTGGGAGCGCGTCCGGAAGTAGATTCGGAGGTCCGTAGGTCATTTTGGAGTCATTTGGCTAAGGCTAGAAATTTGAAGGTTTTTGAGAAGTTTGACCGGAAGTGGACTTTTTGATATCGAGGTTGGAATCCGATTCCGGAAGTTGGAGTAGGTCCCTAATGTCAAATATAACTTGTGTGCAAAATTTGAGAACAATCAGACGTGATTTGATAGGTTTCGACATCAGTGGTAGAAGTTGAAGTTTCAAAGTTCATTAAGTTTGAATTGGGGTGAGATTCATGATTTCGATGTTGTTTGATGTGATTTGAGATCTCGAGCAAGTTTGTGTTATGTTATGGGATTGGTTGGTATGATTGGATGGGATCCCAGGGGCCTCGGGTGTGTTTCGGGGTAGTTTCGGACCAAAACGGAATGATTTGCTGCGGCTGTATATGGTATGTGGTTTTCTTCTTCGTGAACGCGAAGGGAGTCCCGCATTTGCGAAGAGGGACTTTGAGGCTGCTGGGATTTGGCCTTCGCGAACGCGAAGGTTGAGACGCGAACGTGGTGAAGAACTTGAGGAACCTACGCGAACGCGAGTGGGGAGTCGCGAACGCGTAGAAGGAAAGGAGGACTGGCCTGAGGATGTTTGGCCTACGCGAACGCGAGGCTGGGTATGCGAACGCGAAGCAGTGAGGGCGAAAAGCTTCGCGAACGCAAAGAGGAAATTGGGGGCAGTGTGTCTTTGGCCTTCGCGACCGCGAAGAAGGGCGGACCTGGGCACTGAAGTTATATATACGGGATTTGGCCATTTTTCCTCCACATTTCATTTTGGTTGGGCGATTTTTGGAGCTTTTGAAGAGGAGATTTCATCATCTATTATGAGGTAAGTAATTCTCGCGCATTGTGAGTTAAATACATGGTTTACATATGGATTTAGACATGCAAATTTGCAGAAATTATGGAGTTTTGGCAGGAAACCTAAAAATTAGTATTCTTGAATTTTGATCACGAAATTGGGCATGAGATGGAGAATAAATTATATATTTGAGTTCATGGGGTTATGGGTAAGGTTTATCTTTGAAGATTTTCGGAATCCGGGCACGTGGGCCCGAAGGTGATTTTATCAACTTTTCGAACGGAGTTGGAAATTGTTATAAAATAATTAATTATGAGTATTAGAGTATTATTTGATTCGGTTGCGTCATATTTGAATAGTTTTGGAGCAACGAGCATAAGTTTGAATTGTCAGAGTGGCGTTGGAGCCGGTTAGGGAATTTCGGAGCAAGGTAAGTCTCCTTTATAACCTTGTAAGAGGGAATTAACCCCATAGGTGAACTAAATTATTATGTGATTCTATTTGTGGGGGCTACGTACGCACGAGGTGACGAGAGTCCGTACGTAGCTACTAATTATGCCTATGTCCGGGTAGTTTTAGGTTTACATCATGCCTTGTAGCCATTGTTGTTGAATTTATGTTTATTGCTTGCCTTGAAAGGAAGCGAGATTGAGTTATCTTATTAAACGTTTCGAAAAGGGTTGAAATTGAGGAAAAGTTGGGAACTTAAAGGTTTTCATTTGAACTTCGTATTTTTGAAAAGAATTGAGGAACACCATAATAACTTAAGAAATCTATGTGTAACCGCGTCGCATGTATGTTTCGCGAGCGGGGTAATTTCCTTAAAGAGCTACAAGCTGAATTTCCCTTATTTTGAAAAGAATCAAGAAAGATATATGATTTTAAATGTTAAATTTATATTTCACCGCATCGCAAGTATGACCTGCGAGCAGGGAAATTCCTTAAATTTATATTTGACCATGTCGCACGTATGATTCGCGAGCGGGGTATTTCCTTTTTCCACTCTTATGGGATCGGTCCGTTCGCCTCAGCATGATTTATGTACCACACTCTCATGGGAGCAGGTCGTTCGCCTCGGCAGGTTAATAGATACATCTATGATTTGCGCCGTTCGACCCTCTACAGTGCACAATTTACTTTTATGTTGGATCGGGCCGTACGCCTCGGCATTTCCTATATATACATTATCCTCATAGAATCGTGCGTAACATTTGGCAAGAAGCTAGTGTATCTGAGGGTTTTTCCCTGATTTGAATTATGACAACACCTCTTTGATGAGATCCACAACATATATTTTATACTTGTTTGTTTCATATATTTACTCTGTCTCATATTCATTCACTTTTTTACTGTACCTTATATTTTTATGGCCACAGTAAGTGTCGGAGTCGACCTCTCGTCACTACTTTTTCGAGGTTAGGCGGGACACTTACTGAGTACGCATTGATTTACGTACTCATACTATACTTGCTGCACGTTTTGTGCAGGTATATAAATGATTAGTGGCCTTGTGGGCGCAGAGGCGCGGTTATTATAGGGACTTAGGTGAGCTGCATCTTATGTACGACCCGCAGCCAACAGAGTCTCCTTTAGAGTATTGTACTTTCTTTCCTATCCAAATTTGTATTCCGTACAGTTATTGTATTTTATTTTAAATTCCTAGAAAATGCTTATGCACTTGTGACACCGGGTTCTGGGATGATTATGGGATGCTCAGTATTGAAATTGGAAAACATTGTTATTATTCTGTAAATTCATCTTTTACTAGTTAGATTAAAGTAAATTTACGATTTTAAAAATATTAAAATGAGAATTTAATTAACTATTTAGTGTTGGCTAGCCCGACAGTGATGTCCGGCGCCATCACAATCTTTAACGGATTTTGGATCGTGACAGTTAGTTACAGAATAAGAGCCAGAAGATGTTAGCATAAACCTGTGATATCAATTCTCATTTCCTCTTTCAGTGAATTTAACTTCTTCTAATACCAATTGTAGTTTATTGGATATCAAAACTAGATTTCATATATAGTATATGCACCCATTTTACACATAATATATCCTTCTTCTCAGCCAGTTTGCCAAATACTTTACACACATAAACAATATTCTACTTGTTGCGGCCTTTGATATTTCACCCTACAAACTTCTTGGTACACGGACTTTGTCCCGCGCTATCAAGGCCATCTTCCTTTTCTTATCAGACTTTCTCATAAGTAATCTCTGTATTTTTTATCCGCCTCTATAAGAGTACTCTAGGGTAGTATTAATACATCCCCAAAAATTATGAATAGAAAACAACACAGCATTGATGATATGCAATCTGCCAGCATAAGATAGTTGCATGTTGTACTGATTGTGCTAGTAATTTTTTCAACCAACTGATACTCTACTTCTTTGAAGATAAAGACAGACCAAGATATCTGATTGGGAAAGACCTTAATGTAGTTCCTGTGTTTGCTCAACCACACCAGGAAACAATGTTGGATTTATCTAAATTAGCCACCAGCCTGTAACATTGCTAAAATAATCAAATGCCTCTATTATTTTATTCATTAATTCAATGTTACCTTTACAGAAAATTAATGGACTATTTGCAAAGATAAGATGAGTTAGCTTGAGATGTTTATACATAGGATGAAACTTGAAGTCCGGCAATTCACTCATACTCTTCAAAATTCGGGATAGGTACTCCATAACTAGCACAAACAACATAGGAGATATTAGGTTCTCCTGTCTTAGACCTCTCTTCCCTGCAAAATAGCCACGCCCCTTCCTCTTTACTTTGACTGAAAACTTAGTAAAAGAGATGCAAGTCATCACTAGATGAGAAATTTATTAGGAAAACTAAATCCTATCAATGCTTCCTCAACAAACTCCGAACTCACCAAGTCATATGCTTTCTTTAAATTAATCTTCATCAAACATCTTGGAGAAGTCTTCCTGTTGTAGTGCCTTAGTAGATCATGGCAGATCAGTATATTTTGCACCAAGGATCTTCCTTGAACAAATGCAGCTTGATTATCTGCTATTATGTGATCGATAGCACTCTTCAACCCTTCACACATGATCTTGAAAATACACTTATACAACACATTACAACATGAAATAGGTCTAAAGTGTTGTCACGATCCAAAATCTCACCCTATGGATCGCGATGGCACCGAATCTCCAAAACTAGGTAAGCCGATTACTCACAATAATTAAACCAATTAAACATGATATAATAAAGTAGAGTTTAATATGAATACGAAAATAAAAGTGATGAAAGCCTACATGACGATAATCACAAAAATCCCTCAAGACTAGGTAGTACAGAGTTACGAACTCTAGTTGAATACATAGAAATATCTCAAAACAAAAATATAATATTATTCGAATGGAAAGTTGACAGTATAATTTAGAGGAAAGGACTCCAAGTGACTACGACGATCAAGCAGCTCTACCTTGAATCCTTGCTATCAAGAATCTAACTCTGCCTAGGACCATTGCCTCAAACACCTGTATCTACATAAAAATGTACAGAAGTGTTGTATGAGTCACGACCGCTACCCAGTAAGTATCAAGACTAACCTCGGTAGAGTGGTGATGAGGTTTAAGTCAAGATACTCACTAATCAAATAATCTATGCAGGATATCAATATAAATCTAACAATAGAAAATAAAATAAATAAATAAATGGCAACAAAGAGTAATCATGTGATAAAACAACAAAATAATCAAGGCACAAATAAAATACATGTGAAAGCAATTAAGGAAAAACAATGACAGTTCTAATCATCAAACCGTTCTGACACAAGATTTACAACAAGAATCACCCTGAGGTACCACACCTCAGAATCCCAAATTACATGTCTCAAATCACGAATCATATACACATGGCACCTCGTGCCCACATTATCAATCATCCTAGCACGACAAGACTTCGTGCCACAATATAAGTCACAACCGCATGGATAACTCAAGTGTTGCACGGATAACTCACGTGCCAATATCACAATCTGTCTGGCGTGGTCACAAGCTCAATATCACAATCCACCCGGTGTGGTCACATGCACAATATCACAATCTGTCCGTCTCACGGGCTCAATATTACAATCTGTCTGGCATGACCACGGGCTCAATATCACAATCCGCCCGGCATGGTCACGGGCTACTAGTCCAACCATATAGCAACAAAAGCAGATATACAAGAATACATGTATATGATCAATGAACATCAAGTTTCATACTCGTGGATTGGTATAAATGACATGTTAAGGTGTATGCATGTACAAGTATATTTTCACAGCTCAAATCAACAAGTAATATCAGAGACACCAAGTAGCACATTGAAAACAACACAACAAATCACGTAATATGCATGACTTACATAAGGAAGTCAAAAGCAACAACCAGAATACCCATCTTTCATCTATAACACACTCCCAAGCTATCACATAACATCCACATATAGTCACTCTTATCTCACCGCGTTGACAATATCATAATAGCCACACGTATCGTTTTGTCAAGACAATATATCAATAGACATCCGTATCGTTCCACCCATATCACTCTGCCAGGACAATAACACAATAGCCACCCGTATCACTCCGCCCAGATAGTATATCAATAGCTACCCGTATCGCGTCGCTCAATCAGCAATAGTGAAATTTCACTCTTATGCTCCGCACAACAACAATCAATCCCCACAACATGTCCACATATGACATAATATTGCTAAAATAAGAATACCAATATAGCAATAAAGCATAGCCCACGACTCAACAATAATGCATACAAAAATTTCAACAACAACAAAATAAAGCAGAAAATAACTCGATAATGAAAGATATTCCATATAACAACAACTTCAATTTAAAGCATATTAAGAACCTAAGAGTCTAAACCGGTCAGTTTCCACATATAAGTCGGGGACCCACTCGCCATCTCGTGTACACGTCTTTCACGTAATTCAAATAGTGCAATTAGACCAAATACTACAGGGTAATTTATCCCACATAAAGTTAGGCAAGATACATACCTCAAAGAAGCTAAATCAATATTCTAATAAGCCCTTCCTGCATGAAACAACCTCTGGACGGCTCGAATCTAGCCAAAATAATTTAATATCATAAATAAAGGCCATAGGAAACGATTCCGAATAATAACGATTCGATCTTTAATGAAAATCAAAATGTCAACTCAAAAAGTCAACCCCAGACCCGCGCCTCAAAACCCGAGAAAACTCACAGATTCCGAACACTCATTCAGATACGATCCAACCATAACAAAATCATCCAATTCCGACCTCAAATCAACCTTCAACTCATCAATTTATGTTTTAGAAAAGTTTATACTAAAATCCCCAATTTCTCCAATTCAAATCACCTACACTAAAATCAAGGTTGGAATCATGAATAATAAATAAATCCGAGTCAAAAATACTTACCCCAATCCAAATCGTGAAAATCTCCTCCAAAATCGCCCAAATCCGAGCTCTCTAACTCCAAATGTGATAAAATAACCAAAACCCTCAAAATAGAGTATTAAATAGATCTGCCCAGCTATACACATCGCGATCTCTAAAGTACATTCGCGATCGCTAAGAACAAAATACCCAGCTGCCAAAAACCTTCTTCGCGAACGCGACCCAACAGTCGTGAGCGCGATGCCCAATCACTCAGCACCTACGCAAATGCAGCCTAGCCTACGCGATCGCGAAGAACAACGTGTGCCACTCCCAGCCAGATCTCCCTTCTATGCGAACGCGACACCATGCTCGCGATCATGAAGACTGTGCCTACCCAAGCTCCGCGAACGTGTCCACCACTTCGCGAACGCGAAGGGCAAAACCTACCTGCCACCAGATTAGCTTACGCGATCGCGACTTCCTCTTCGCGATCCCGATCAAGGAAACTAGACGCTGGCTGACAGTAATCCAAAACAAGAGGAAATGGTCTGAAACTCATCCAAAACACACCCGAGGCCCCCGAGACCCCATCCAATCACACCAACCAATCCCAAAACATAACATGGACCTACTCGAGGCCTCAAATCACACCAAACAATAACAAAATTATGAATCACACCTCAATTGAAGCCTAATGAACTAATAAACTTTCAACTTTCAAAACTCATGCCGAACCACACCAAATCAACTCGGAATGGCCTGAAATTTTGCATGCAAGTCCCACGTGACACAACGGACCTATACCAACTTCTAAAACAGTAATCCAAACCCGAGATCAATAAAGTCAACTCTCCGTCAAATCTATCAACCTTCCAAACCTTCAACTATCCAATTTTTGCCAACTCAAGCCAAAACAACTTAGAAACCTCTAAATCTATATTCGGGCATATGCCTAAGTCCAAAATCAGCATTCGGACCTAACAGACCCATCAAAACTCCGATCCGAGATCAAATACGTAAAAGTCAAATTTGATCAACTCTTCCAACTTAAGGCTTCTAAAATGAGAATTATTCTTCCAATTCAATCTCGAAACCACTCGAAAACCGAAGTTAATCATAACGCGTAAGTTATAATAAATCATATGAGGTTACTCGTAGCCTCGAACAACCGAATGAAAATGCAAATGATTAAAACGATCGGTCGAGTCATTACAACTAGCTAGCATTCTCAGGTACAAATACTTTTGGGATCAAGGACATTATAATGGATTTCATTTACTTTAATATTTTTTCAATGTAAAAGAATTCCAGAACTGTTGCAGTTATATCCCTCCTCACAATGTCCCAAGCAGCTTGGAAGAAGCCACTACCATGGCCATCAGGCCCAGAGCTCTTAGTGTTATCTATATTAAACATAACTATTTTTACCTCCCCGTCTGAATAATGTTTCAATATGTCAATATGTTGTTCTATTATATAGTAAGTCCATTTTTCATAAATCCACCAAGTGCCTTAATTCTTGATCCCCCATCTCTACCAAGCAACTCCTCGTAAAGATCCACAAAGACCTTTGCTATAATACTTGCTCAGTTTGTAATGTGCCCTGCCTATCATATATATGTGTTGTGGCCTGCTTCGATTTCTTATATTTAATAACAGAGAAAAAGTACTTAAACTAATAATAAATACTAATTGGTATGTTTAATAAAAATGGAGTTGGGATTTGCTCTAGTTTTCTTCAATTGAATATTAGATTTTTGACACGAGTCCCACTTAGATATTAATGGAGAAGATAAGCATTTTTTTAGGGAAGTTTGGTGCACAAGGCATCCCACGTTCACGCAGGTCCGGGGAAAGGTCGCACCCCAAGGGGTGTGATGTAGACAGTCTACCCTAATGCAAGCATTATTGGCTGCTTCCGCAGCTCGAACCCGTGACCTATAGGTCATAGAGAGATAACTTTACTATTGCTCCAAGACTCTCCTTCAAGCATTTTTCTATTAAAATACCTGAAGTAAGCAATTTACAAGAATATAAATTTAAAAGTAATTTTACATAAAAAGAACGAATGACAGAAAATAGAATGGAGAGAGAATTAAAAGTTATATGTTTAAAGATGAGTGTTTTGGAAATTACAAAATATATATGACTAATATTATAAAATATTTGGTCAAACCAAAAGTACTTGCAAGTTGCAAAATCATAAGTTGGGGATTAGTAGGTGAGACTTACGAATTTTAACTGATTTTAGCTTACAAACACTTAGGCTTGCGCTTTTGATATTTAACAAATGCGTAAATAAGTCAACAATTACTTATAAACTAATTTAACCAATTAGTAAGCTTAGTCAAACATGCTCCTACTAAGATTTCTCTCTGCTCATTGCCGTGGATATGACTTTAAATTATTAACGGACACTACACAACAGCTACTAGGGGAAAAAAAGAAAAAGAAAATTACATTTCCAACTAGAACTAATTTACACAGATCTCCTTGGTCGCCACAAACAGTAAAAGAACCAGACCTCATAGTACTACTTGTTAGGAAATGTTACTCTAAACATTTTTATTTGTCTTCATTTTAAAAATTTCAAAAATTATCACTTCTTTTTTGGTTTCTTTTATTCATTGTAGTGGGAAAAATAACTACTTTAAATACCACATTTTAAATAAATAAACGAATAGTGATATATTCCTAATATTAATAGCTGAAAGTAGAGCAATGTTTTATACGAAAATTTCACTTTGAGTTCCTACTTGCATGTATTTTTATAATAAATATTATAGTATACTGTCACGATCCGAAATTTCCTCCTTCGGACCGTGATGGCGCCTAACATTTCACTTGCTAGGCAAGCCAATGTTAGAATAATATTAATCAATTTTTAAATAATTTTTTAAATTATTAATACTCAAGGAAACAAAAGAAGAAGCAAAGTTTGAAATATAGTGAAATAATCCATAAAAACAACGGTGTCTAAATATCATCCCAGAATTGGTGTCTCAAGTGCACGAGCTTCTAGAATAATACAAATAAAGGTCTGAATAAAATAAAGCTGTCTAGAAATAAACACACAGCTAAAGTAAAATAGACGGGGACTTCAGAACTGCGGACGCCATACAGTTATATCTCAAGTCTCCTCTGAGTAGCTGAAATCCGAGCAAGTCTATGGCACGCCGCTGGGACCAACTCCGAAATCTGCACAAGAAGTGTAGAATGTAGTATCAGTACAACCGACCTCATGTACTAATAAGTGCTGAGCCTAACCTCGACGAAGTAGTGACGAGGCTAAGGCGGGTCACTTACATTACATGTATGCAATATTAGTAACAACAACAATAATAGAAATAAATCAGGTAACTTGTTTATAATAATTGAAGCCAACTCAGCAGTCATAACCAATTATCATTTCCATCAATTCTGTTGCAGCGTGTAACCCGTTCTCACAATATATTAACATTCAATTCTGTTGCAACGTGCAACCCGCTCTCACAATATATTCAAATTCGGTTTTGTTGCGGCGTGCAACCCGCTCCTCCAATATATTCATTTTAATTAAATCTGTTGCGGCGTGCAACCCGCTCCTCCAATATATTCATTTTAATTAAATCTGTTGCGGCGTGCAACCCGATCCCCTAATATATATATATATATATATATATATGTATGTCGACTTTTACATAAGTTTATTGCGGCGTGCAACCCGATCCTCCAATATGGACTTTTAATAAGTCTGTTGCGGCGTGCAACCCGATCCTCTAATATAGACTTTTNGCGTGCAACCCGATCCTCCAATATATTTATTATAATCAATCCTGTTGCGGCGTGCAACCCGCTCCTCCAACATATTCATTTACCAATTCTTATAGAAGATTTTTTCCCAATAAATATAACAATTAATATAAAATTATAAGACAACAAGCATACAATAATTATGAAATAAACAAAGGCAAATAGCAGATTATTATGAAAATCAGAGAGAAAATATGCAGTTTAATATTTAATATGCTAAATGTCAAATAAAAATTAAGGCACGTAATTCAAATAGCATGTAAAAATTAATGCAGAAATTCAAGAATTAATATTTGACAAAGAATAGGAGAGAAATAATTATTATAATAATTAATTCATGATTTAAAATAATTTATAATTTTTTTCAAGTAAGCAGGCAAATAATTAATTTGACGACGTATAAACACTCGTCACCTCGCCTATACGCCGTTCACATGCAATTCACATATCAAATAATTTAAGGGTTCTATTTCCTCAAGTCAAGGTTAACCACGACACTTACCTCGCTTTACAAATTTCAATCAATTATTCAACCACAACTTTTCCTTTTAATTTTGTCTCCGAAAGCTTCAAAACCTATTCACAAACAATTCGATATATTCAATACTAATCATAGGAATTAATTCCATATGAATTTATAAATTTTTCGGATAAAAATCCGAAATTCATTAAAATATTCGACAGTGAGACCCACGCCTCAAATCCCGAAAAAACTCGCGAAATCCGAACCATATAAAAATTATTCAATTCCGATATCAAATGGACCTTCAAATCTTAACTTTTCGTTTTTGAAAGATTTTATAAAAATCTAATTTTTTCCATCTAAATCCGAAATAAATGATGAATATAGACATGGATTTGTGAAATATAATCACTTTTGGTTATAGAACACTTACCCAATTCAAAGTCGTGAAAATCCCCCTTGAAATCGCCCAAACCCGAGACTTGAAACTCAAAAATGAGTAAAAATGGCTAAGACCCGATTTTATGTATTCTGCCTAGCATTTTCGCATCTGCGGGCTATATTTTCGCACATGCGGTCACGCATTTGCGAGAAAAATCTCGCATTTGCGAAGTAGGGCTGCCAGGCGAGGTTTTGTATCTGCGGACATTTCTATCGCACCTGCGACATCGCAGAAGCGACCAAACGACCGCAGAAGCGGTCTCTTCCGCAGAAGCGATTCAGCCTTCGTAGAAACGGTCATGCATTTGTTCCCCCTTTCTCCGCAGAAGCGACGCAACTGGCCAGTGCCCAGGTCGCAGAAGCGACCAGTTTCTCGTAGATGCGGTTGCGCACCTGCGACCAGTTCGTCCGAAACTCACCCCGAGCCCCTCGGGACCTTATCCAAATATCCCAACAAGTCCCATAACATAATGTCAAGCCCCAAACTCAGGGAGCGTGACCGGCGTTCAACCGAGAGAATCCGGCCGAGCAAGCCTATTAGACTTCCTTCTACCCAAACTCGTCCATGAATAAAGAAGAGATGTACTCCATTAATCAATCACTGAAAAGATTTTATTAACAACTTCTTTTTTCATTCCCATTAGCAGCTTCATTCATAATTTTCAAAACATTACGAGTTTATAAAATTAATGAAAAACATAATTTCCAAGTACCAACATTTCTAGTTCAATTCCCAACATCAACCATAACCCACAACATGTCTACGGAGCCTCTAAGTACAATAGAAGAGTAATATGGAAATACCGGCAACAAGGCCTCGGCTATATCTCAAAATACAGTACATGAGAAACAAAAGATACATGATCCCGAAATGAAGTGGGGCTCACCAAATCAGCTGAAAAGAGTGTACTGCTATCACTGATCAATGCCGCCTGCTGAAGAACCACCTGCATCCATTAAAGATGGAGCGCCCCCGACAAAAGGGACGTTAGTACTGTCGAATAGCACTAGTATGTATAGCTAAAAGTCATCTTTCAAAATAGAATGACCATATAAGAAAAGGCAACACATAGAAACAACAAGTCATAATCAACAATATCCGAATGTTCAGTTAAAACATAATACTCTTCAAAATACGAACTTCATATACAATTTTGGTCGGGAGATCATTAGCACCGATATACCACCGTCTTTGTTAGCACGGAGTCCGATCACGCCCGATCGGCTTGTCCATCTCCCCACGAACAATGTGGTTTGACATGTGATGCGAAAGAAAGTTGTTACCAAGAGTAGTACCACCATATGCGCAATATGACGTCTGATCCCCACCCGATCAGCTAGGCCGCCTTCCTACATATGACGTGCGGGTTGACTTTTTCAATCCACAAAGGTTCCAGTTTCATCCCAATTAAGGGGAATAATATCACAATTTCCCAAAGGTTCCAATTTCATCCCAAATAAGGGGAA
>AWOL01S0009814.1:1906-22667 GCA_000715115.1 Nicotiana otophora | reverse complement strand
TGCAACCCGATCCCCCAATATATATGTATGTATGTCGACTTTTAAATAAGTCTGTTGTGGCGTGTAATCCGATCCTCTAATATAGACTTTTAATAAGTCCGTTGCGGCGTGCAATCCGATCCTCCAATATATTCATTATAATTAATTTTGATGCGGCGTACAACCCGATCCTCAAATATATTCATTATAATCAATCATGTTGCGGCGTGCAACCCGCTCCTCCAACATATTCATTTACCAATTCTTATATAAGAAATTTTCCCAATAAATGTAACAATTAATATAAAATTATAAGACAACAAGCATACAATAATTACGATTTAATTATGAAACAAACAAAGGCAAATAGCATATTATTATGGAAATCAGAGAGCAAATATGCAGTTTAATATTTAATATGCTAAATGTCAAACAAAAATTAAGGCACATAATTCAAATAGCATGTAACAATTAATGCAGAAATTCAAGAATTAATATTTGACAAAGAATAGGAGAGAAATAATTATTATAATAATTAATTCATGATTTAAAATAATTTATAATTTTTTTCAAGTAAGCAGACAAATAATTAATTTGACGACGTATAAACACTCGTCACCTCGCCTATACACCGTTCACATGCAATTCACATATCAAATAATTTAAGGATTCTATTTCCTCAAGTCAAGGTTAACCACGACACTTACCTCGCTTTACAAATTTCAGTCAATTATTCAACCACAGCTTTTCCTTTTAATTTTGTCTCCGAAATCTTCAAATCTATTCATAAACAATTCGATATATTCAATACTAATCATAGGAATTAATTCCATATTAATTTACAAACTTTTCGGATAAAAATCCGAAATTCATTAAAATATTCGACAGTGGAACCCACGTTTCAAATCCCCGAAAAACTCACGAAATCCGAATATCCATTCCGCTACGAGTTCAACCATACAAATATTATCCAATTCCGATATCAAATGTACCTTCAAATCTTAACTTTTCGTTTTTGAAAGATTTTATAAAAATCTGATTTTTTTCCCATCTAAATCCGAAATAAATGATGAATATATACATGGATTTGTGAAATATAATCACTTTTGGTTATAGAACACTTACCCAATTCAAAGTCGTGAAAATCCCCCTTGAAATCGCCCAAACCCGAGACTTGAAACTCAAAAATGAGTAAAAATGGCTAAGATCCGATTTTATGTATTCTGCCCAGCATTTTCGCATCTGCGGGCTATAGTTTCGCACCCGTGGTCACGCATTTGTGAGAAAATCTCGCATTTGCGAAGTGGGGCTGCCAGGCGAGGTTTCGCATCTGCGGACATTTCTATCGCACCTGCGACGTCGCAGAAGCGACCAAACGACCGCAAAAGGGGTCGCGCATTTGCGCCCCCTTTCTCCGCAGAAGCGACGCAACTGGCCAATGCCCAGGTCGCAGAAGCGACCAGTTTCTCGCAGATGCGGTTGCGCACCTGCGATCACCATTGCGCAGGTGCAATTACACCAGGTTCTGCGAAGAACCTGCTGCTTTCAACATGCTCTAAACAATCCGAATTTCGTCCGAAACTCACCCGAGCCCCTCGGGACCTTATCCAAATATCCCAACAAGTCCCGTAACATAATACGGACTTACTCGGGGTCTCAGATCACATCAAATAACATCAAAATTGTAATTCGCACCTCGATTCGGACTTTGAGTTTTAAACTTTTCAATTTACAAATTTTGTGCCAAAACATATTAAATGAATCCGGAATGACTTCAAATTTGGCACACAAGTCATAAATGACACAACAGAGCTATTCCAATTTCCATAATTGGATTCCGGCTCCGCTATCAAAAAGTCAACCCCGTGGTTAAACTTGAAAATCTTTAGCATTTAAATTACTAGTTTCCGTTAAATGGTCATAACTTGAGCTAGGGACCTCCAAATTAAATTCTGCGCATACTCCCAAGTCCCAAATCACGATACGGAGCTACCGGAACTGTCAAAATATGGATCCAGGTCCGTTTGCTAAAAATGTTGACCAAAGTCAACTCAGTTGAGTTTTAAAGCTCTATTTCACATTTTAATCCATTTTTCACATAAACACTTTCCGAAAAATTTTACGGACTGCGCACGCAAGTAGAGGAATGATGCTTTTAGGGTTCTTAGAACACAACATTACTTATTAAATTTAAAGATGGCATTTTGGGTCATCACATATACTCAATATCTTCAATATCATGATCTAAATCCGTAAGGTGATTGGTGCAGCAGAAGTTAGAACTCCCAACAAGCGTGCCTCGATAACTTTTGAAAATTATGGAAGCATGCATCACTATGAAAATACACACACACACACACACACACACACATATATATATATATATATAAATGATAAAAAATGCATATTTTTTAGTATGTTTGCATATTATTTCTTATGTGAGTTGCGGGAGATTACATGTTTATAAACATAAAATATGCTCATTACATTTTTATTGTGCGTAGGAATGAGTTTGGATGGAAGTTGGAAAAAATCGGATGATTTAATGCAAAAACAAGTTGAGAGGCAAGAGATGGGAGCGTGCCACAAATGGTGCATTGCATGAAGGTAGGCGCGAAATGGCCTAGGAAGTGAATCAAAACTAGTGAAGTATGGCACTTTGGCACTGGACCTGGCACGTGAAAGAAACAAAGAAGAAAAAAAATAGCTGGGAGCGTGCCTAGTTTCGCGCGTTGCACCAACCCCAGCACGCGACTCAACTTTTCCTTTGCGAATTAGGAGAGATCAAGGATACCCCACATCAATCCTAATTGATATAAATACATCATAAAATGTCCTTTTGAAGGGAGAGATACTACTTTAAGGTTAGACAATACCTAAGGAGGCGAGAACACGCTAGGAGCAAGGAGGAAGATTCAACCACAAGTTTTTCCCTCCTTCCTATTTTTCATTGTTGGTTATGACTTTTAGTATTGTAGTTATACATACTATTATGAGTAGCTAATTTATTATCTAGAGTTTTGATGAAACCTCTTGGATGATGAATTCTTGTTATGTTTTGATATAATTTAACCTTTGAATTTATCTACTTGTTCAACTACATGCTTATTTCAGTTGATTGAATGGTCATCGATTGACTGTGCCTATTTATTATGTGTTGCTAGAGAAAGGATATATATTTAAGTTGTTGTTGAACAACGTAACTCCCAAGGTATATGAGAGATCAATACGGCAGGCTTAAAAGCGGGAATAGAGATAACGAAGCTTTGACGTGATCCTGGTGAGCGGTGAAAAAATACGAGCTAGCGTAATTCGAGAGAATATGACTAGTACATTATTATAGTTGCTCGAGAGAGAATTACGATAAGTCAGTGCTCATGATCAGTAGAGAATACTTAGGCGAAATTGTAGGAGACGTAGCAGGAAGGATTCCGATAATTGGGGAAATCATAACTTTAGGCCTCCTTAATTTTGTCTCCAACCCTTAGTTTCTTTAGTTGATAAATTTTTACTGCTTTTTGATAATCATTAGTTAATTAGTTTAAGTAAATTAGATGTTATTAGAGCTTGTCCTCTTGGTGATATTGAACAGTTATAGCAAATTCTTAGTTCTCTATGGGATTCGACTTGGGACTCTTAGACCGGATTATATTTGCAGCGACCGCTTATCCTTTTTAGGACTAGAGTTGGGCATGATCAAATTTTGGTGTCGTTGCTGGGGAACTAACGGTGTAGTTGTAGCTGTATATATTGCCAAGTTTCAAGTTTGAACTTTTATTTTATTTTGTTCTTTTTTTAATTTTATTTTATTTTACTTGTTGATTAGACAAACATGACATCTTAGAATTATGTGAGTTTAGGTGTTGGTCATTCTAATTTTGATCCTTATACATATTGCGAAGAAAATCACCCGTGAAAAATTATCAAAATATTTCTGAGAGCGAGTTATGTGCGCAAACTCAATCTTATTTGTGGAATGTGTATGATAGTCAAGATGGTCACTTTCATGGTTGTGCTTATATTTCTTATTCTCCCCAACCCCTTACTATGATGGTTCTACTTTTTCTTGTGAAGTTAATAGGAACAAAGAACCCAGGGATGATAACCTAAAAGAGATCAAAGATATGTTAAAGTGTCTTGTGGAACAAAATGATGAAAGACAGCTGTAGATAGAAAGACAAGAGGCAACTATTCGCAACTTGGAGTCTCAAGTGAGTCAACTAGTTGAAGCTTTTAATGCTCAACAAGCCAATATTGTGGATAGTAGACAAGAAGAGCGCGAATTAGATGTGGAAATTGAGGTGCTAATGGAGGAGGTCAGAGTAGAACACAAACAATCTATCCAACTAGAATTTGAGGACGTCAATGTTAAAGAAGTAATACTAGAGTCATCCAAGGACATTGAGGATAAAAATTTAGTTGACGCTAGTGTGATTGGTGTTGAGGATATCGAAAATTTTGAAGTTAATGTATTTGAGTGCGTTGGACCTCATTCCAAACACTTCTCTACATTATGTTCAGATGGTGAAATAGACATGGACCCTTACGAGCATAACAAGGAGTTCAGGGAAGAGGTAGATGAGCCTTATATTTTAAAATTTTCAAGGACGTCTAGGCAAGGTGATACTCCTTGGTCGAGAGCCAAAAAGTGCATGAGAATTTATTTAATTTTTGGCTCACAAGAACTTATACCGCCACAAGAGAATAATCATAAGCTTGCATTAAATCTTGGGGTTTCATTCAAAAGCTCGAGGTGGAGGCAAAAAGTGATTCACGTCGTGCCGCGACATTAAATCAGGCGCTTGTTGGGAAGCAACCCGACTTTACTGCTTTATTGTATTTTTACTAATTTTTATTTTTTTAATTATTGTATTATTCTTGTAGTGTTGTTTCTGATTTTTTAGGAGCATGGGAAGCAAAGCCATTGGAAGAAAGCAAAAACAAGTGAGACGATTAGAACTAAGTGTGGGGTGCCCGCACAAAAAATCAAGTCTGGGAGAAGTCTGAGTACCCCATGAGCTGCTAATGCTTTGACCTTTGGCCTACCAGGGAGTTTCTTTTATCCTCTTGTATTTATGGGTACGCATTGGGGACAATGCACAATTTTAAATGTGGGGTGAAGAGATTGTTTGGGCGATTTCTTATGCTATTTTAGTTATATTATTTTATGTGTGTTGAAAAACAATCCAAAAATAAAAAATATTAGGTAGAAATAATCCCTCTTGGTTTTTCTTATAAAAATAGTTCTTTTCCAAGGGATGACTCTTTGAACTGGGTAGTAGTTTTTTTTAGGTAGAATTTTCAAAAAAGTTTTGAACTTTTTCCGACGATGGACTTCCTAGACAGTTTTCTTGAGGGTATAAAGTCTAAAGAAAAATACAAGAAGATTTTTTTTCTTTTTTTTGAACTAACAATGGAATGGGAAGAACTTGAGTATCTATGCTTTTTGATATGTTTTATACCGGGGCTTAGAGCTGGAGTATTTTAGCTGAGTACTTTCTTCATGATTCTTGTGACTATATGTGACTTTATTTTGACGCTTAGGCTCGTCTATTGAATCATATTATTACTTCCTAGATTTGGATTATATGATGACTGTGCTAGTTGCTTTAACTTGAAAGTCGGGTCTGAGCCGTCCTGAGCGAGTTATGTGTATTATGTGAGGCGAGATTTTAGTTATACTCTGTGCCATTCTTGTTAGTCTAGAACTTACCCCGTATGTGAGTCGAAGCGAAATGATTAAGTCTTATGAGTTTAGGAAACGATATAGGCGTTTCTTTGATTGACCCTTTAGTCTATTTGCCTATCAGTAATAACATTATCCGTAGCCAGCCCTTTTGAGCCTGTAGGCCTTTTTCTTTGGCACCCATATTACGAGCCAACCCCTATTTTGTTCTAAATCGTATCTTGTTCACCCTTTACCTTCCAAAGCACTTAAATTGCTGAAAGAGTAAAGAAAGAGATTGGGTAGCTTTTAATTGGAACCATAGGAAGACCGACAAGATGCATTTGTGGATAAAAACCTTACTAGCCAGAAATACCAAATTAAGGAAAGTGTGGAAAAAAAAAGAGAAAAAACAAATGACACCTCCCATATCTTTATCCGGGCTAATAAGTATCTATATTTTGATGTGCTTAATGAAGAAAGGCTTAAATGTGTATGGTTCACGGCAAGACATTGAATTGGTCATGACAAGAAGATGTGCTTAAAAGTGAAGAGTGGTGTATTAAAGTGCTTAGGAGGGTTAGTCACTATTTTCCTATATATATCCTACCCGTACCTTAGCCTACATTACAACCTATAAAGTCCTACTTGATCCTAGACTTTGCAAGCTTAAATTAGTCGAGTCTTATACTACGGGCAAGCCTATGGTACGAACTTGGGTGGCATAAGAGTTTCTTTGTGAGAGTGAGCGAATCCTTTCAATATTTGAGTCCTTAGACTATATTTGAATTTATATTTGAGTGTGTCAACTATTTTCTCTATGTGGTTTGCTGGTGAGGGAATATGATTTGCAAAGGATTGGTAAAGTCCTTGATTTTTGAGTTGGCACAAGAAGCAAGTCATAGTATGGAATGTATTAGAGTCAATTTTTGAGGTTAGGATGTTAGAAGAGTCACACAAATATTTTAAATAGTCTTGGCATTGGTCTAAAAATGAGGAAAGATGCCAATAGCCCTTATGCTGGGTTCTAAGCATTGATATAAATCATTGTCATTGTTATGATGCTTGAGTAAATTTTGGAATTGTGTTACTTGCCGATGCGCTTAATTTATGTTGCTCGAGGACGAGCAAGAGTTTAAGTGTGGGGTAGTGATAAATGATGAAAAATGCATATTTTTGAGTATGTTAGCATATTATTTCTTATGTGAGTTGTGGGATATTACATATCTATAAACATAAAATATACTCATTAAATGTTTATTGTGTGTAGGAATGAGTTTGGATGGAAGTTGACGGAAATCGGATAATTTGATACAAAAAGAAGTTGAGAGGCAAGAGATGGGAGCGTGCCACAATTGGTGGATTGCATGAAGGTAGGCGCAAAATGGCCTAGGAAGTGAATCAAAACCAGTGAAGTATGGCACTTTGGCACAGGACCTGGCACGCGAAAGAAACAAAGAAGAAAACAAATAGCTGGGAGTGTGCCTAGTTTCGCGCGTTGCACCAATCCCAGCACGCGACTCAACTTTTCCTTTGCGAATTAGTAGAGATCAAGGACGCTCTACATCAATCCTAATTGATATAATGTCACGACCCAAAATCTCACATGTCGTGATGGCGCCTATCACAATAGTAGGTAAGACGACAATCACAAATAACCACGCATCTTTAAATTTAAAACATTATGAAATAAGCTTAATAGTAAAAATCTCATAATAACTGATAAGAAAATACCGCAACTCAATGCAAAATCCCCCAAAATTCGGGTATCACTGAGTACATGAGCATCTAAATGACAACATAGTCTGACTACTAAAACACTATCTAGAAAGATAGGACAATACAAATAAACTAAAAAGAAGGAGAGTCAAGGTCTACGAACGCCAAGTCAGCTACCTCAATAGTCTCCGAATGGATAAAGCTCCAAAGCTAGAAATCGCCGTGCTCAGAAGTACCTGGATCTACACACGAAGTGCAGAGTGTAGTATGAGTACAACCGACCCAATGTACTCAATAAGTAACAAGACTAACCTTGGGCTGAAAACAGTGACGCGCTCAGATAATTGCATTCAAAATCCAGATTTATAACTGTACATATATGACATGAGGAATGACAGTAATATCTCAGAGAAAACTCATAAACATTTTGTACACAGTACCAAAATATAGACATGCTTTAAAGTTTAACAGTTTAGGCTCAGCACGGATAAAATATGCCAAATATAATTGATATGAGGAATGTTACATCTCTATATCTACATGTCAAATGTGCATGTCACATGTAATGCATCACAATGATAATCTCATGTACTCACACTCTCTGAGTACTCAATTTGACTATCTCAATTCTCACTCATCAGTCACTCAGCACTGTACGATACCTGCGCTCACTGCTGGTATGTCAGACTCCGGAGGGGCAGATCCTACCCAAGCGCTAATATAAAGTCAATATGACTTGTTGTGGCGTGCAACCCGATCCCATAACAATATATAAATCCCATAAGACTTGTTGTGGCGTGCATCCCGGTCCATAATAATAATATATATAAAGCCAAGAAGGCGTGCTGCGGCGTGCAGCCCGATCCACAACCTCTCTCACAACACGACTCTCAGGCCCCAACTCAGTCATCAATCTCTCTAGTCTCTCAGGCTCACAAATCTCATACCAATCAGCCCAAACAATGATATATGATACAACAATAAATAGTAACAGAGACTGAGATATGATATGTAATTCAACCACATAAATGACCTCAGTGGGTCTCAACAGGAAAAGCATATAGTCTAAACATGATTTCTAACATGGATTGCAGCTCAATTACTCTAACACATAGGGATCACATGAATAGCAACAAGGTTTGATGACTACACAGTACCACGGAATCGACGGGGTCACAATTACCACGGTGTACGCCCACACGCACGTCACCTAGCATGTGTGTCACCTCAACACTAACCACATAACATGTATTTCAGGGATTCATACCCTCAGAACCAAGTTTAGAAGTGTTACTTACCTCAAACCGCGCAAATGTCTACTCCAATAAGCCCTTGCCTCGCGAATCGATCGCTGAATGACTCGAATCTAGCCACAAACAACTCAATACAATCAACACGAGCTATAGGAATAAATTCCATATGATAAAGTTAGGTTCTTTAACAAAAGTAAAAAAGTCAACTCAAAAAGTCAACCCCGAGCCCACGTCTCGGGATCTGACAAAATTAATAAAATTCGAATACCCATTCTACCACGAGTCCAACCATACCAAAATTACTCAATTTTGATCTCAACTCGACCTTCGAATCCCCAAATTAAAGCCTATGAAGTTTCTATAAGTTTTCCCAATTTTCCAACCCAAAACACTAATTAAATGGTAAAAACAATGATAGATTCATGTATATTAACCAAATCCGAGTTAGAATCACTTATCCCAATCAATTCCTTGAAAATCCCTCCAAGAATCGCCTCAAACCGAGCTCCCAAAGTCCAATTATGATATAATACTCTAACTCTCATATTTGAATCTTGTATTTTGCTCAGGTGCTCCTCTTCGCGATCGCGAAGAAACAATCATGCTAGCCTCAAAGTACTCTTCGCTAACGCGAACAATTCATCGCGAATGCGATTCACAGACTCATCAACCTACGCGATCGCGAACCATTTCACGCGATCGCAAAGAACAAATCGCGTGGACTCCCAACCTCCTCCTTTCTCTTTCGCGGACGCGACCTAGCTCACGCGTTCGCGATTCACTGACTCCCCAAGATTTGCGATCGCAGACCCATTCTCGCGAACGCGTAGCACAAATTGCCCAGCTGCCAACAACAACTCTTCGCGATGTTCCTCAAAGTTCCAAAATGCGCCGAACATGATCCGAATCACACCCGAGGCCCCCGGGACCTCAACCAAACATACCAAAAAGTCCTGAAACATCATACGAACTCGCTCGAAGCCACAAATCACATCAAACAACACTAAAATAATGAATCACACGTCGATTCAAGCCTAATGAACTTATGAACTTCTAACTTCCAAAACTAATGCTGAAACATACCAAAATAACTCTGATTGACCTCAAACTTTGCACTCAAGTCATAAATGATACAACAGACCTATTCCAACTTCCGAAACCAAAATCTAAGACCGGTAACCACAAAGTCAACTCTCGATCAAACTTCTCAACTCTCCAACTTCTATTTATTCAACTTTTGCCAATTCAAACCAAAATCACCTACGAACCTCAAAATCAATTTCCGGACACACTTCGAAGTCTAAAATCACCTTACGGAGCTATCAGAACCATCTAAACTCCATTCCGAAGTCATTTACACATAAGTCAACATATGGTCAACTCTTTCAACTTAGGCTTCCAACCTTGGAACTAAGTATCCCAACTCATTCCGAAACATCTTCGGAACTAAGCCAACCATCCCAGCGAGTCACATAACAACAAATGAGCATAGTATAAGCAATAAATGGAGGAACATGGCTATAATACTCAAAATGACCGGCCGGGTCATTACATATAAATACATCATAAAATTTTCTTTTGAAGGGAGAGATACTAATTTAAGGTTAGATAACACCTAAGGAGGCGAGAACACGCTAGGAGCAAGGAGGAAGATTCAACCACGAGTGTTTCCCCTTCTTCTTCCTATTTTTCATTGTTGGTTATGACTTTTAGTATTGTAGTTATACATACTATTATAAGTAGCTAATTTATTATCAAGAGTTTTGATGGAACCTCTTGGAGGATGAATTCTTGTTATGTTTTGATATAATTTAACCTTTGAATTTATCTACTTGTTCAACTACGTGCTTATTTGAGTTGATTGAATTGTCATGACCCAAAATTCAACTAGTCGTGATGGCACCTAACCTAAATCGCTAGGTAAGCGAATTAGCAACAATCCATCAAATGAGATTTACTGAGAAAGTAAATGATGAAATGACCGAACTTTTATACAACTTCCCAAGGACTGATAGTACAAATCATGAGCTTTTACGATTTAGAGTTTACAAAGGTGGTATGAAATAAATTCATCATCTGTTCGAAATATACATAAACAGATTTATAAATCTAAATCTACCAAGAACAAGAGGCAGTTATAACCGGAAAGCAGGTACATCTTCAAGCCAGCTTCCGTCATACACAGCAACATCAACTCCAAAATCTGCACGCAAGGTGCAGAAGTGTAGTATGAGTACAACCGACCCCATATACTCAATAAGTAACAAACCTAACCTTATGTTGAAAGCAGTGACGAGCTTGGACAACGGTCATAGTCCAACACCAATAGCCAAGAATAACTCGTAACAATATAATAAAAGTAGTACAAAAAATAACTCAAAGATATGATGCTCAACTCGTTCACAGTTACGAAAAATAGGCATGCTTTTTAGGTATAACAGTAAAACCCAGATCCTTCACCGAAATCACCAAAATATGAGTATATCACAAAAACTGTGATTCTTTTTCCAAAAACTTTCAACAACAGATAAGATGTTTTATTATCAGATAGCATGAGGAAAGTACACCTCTATGCCTACATGTCACGACCCCAAATTACCTCCGTAGAATGTCGTGACAACACCTAGTCTTAACAACGTGCAGAATAATTGAAATAAAAACTTAAAATCTCAAAACTTCAACAACTGCATAAATAAAATCTGTAACTCAAAATGTACAACTCACAAAACCTGGTGAAGTATAAGTCACAATGCGAGTAACATTCCTGAACAATCCTACGCATCACTGTCTAAGATAGTGTAATGACATAAGGAAAAACAGGATAGAAGGGGACTTCAAGACCTACGGACGTGGGCAGGTATACCTTGAACTTGAAGCCTCCAAAGCAACCGCAGCTCACTAATGCCGGGATTTATAGGAAGTACCTGGATATGCACAAAAGATGTGCAGAAACGTAGTATGAGTATACCACAACGATACCCAGTAAGTGCCAAGCTTAACCTCGGTAGAGTAGTGACGAGGTCAGGTTAAGGCCCTACTGGAGATAATATGAAACAAAACGAAAGATATAACAATATAATGATAATGACAATAGAAATGAAATAATAAGAAATTTACGAAAAGCTAACAGCACAAAATCAAGGCAGTTAATACAACACGGAAGGAAACAAGCATTTACATGTTAAGGAAACAAACAACCAAGGCAAATACAGCAAATAAAGAAAGGTCAACAAGGGCCACTACCGAGGTACCGCCTCGTAGTCCCAAATCATAAAAGTAAATCACAGTCTTTCCTTATATCACCGCGGGAGTCTTTACATTTAGTTTTGAAAATAGTTTTCCCTAAATAGCATCCAGTATTTTAGCCCACCTTATTACACCGCATGACTTCTAGTACTTCCCCTACTAGCCACGCGTACCAAGCCCACCTTATCTCACCGCATGCGTTTCAACACACAGACCTTATACTACCGCATGCATATCAATATCACAACGTATCACAATTCGCACATCAAGTACCCAGTATCACAACTTACCAGATAAGCCAAACAACAACAGAATTTCACAATAAGGATCCCACAATTCAACCACAATGTACACAAAGCCTCAACAATAACAACCGGAGAGTAACGCAATAAAACGATATTTCACAACTTACACTTTGCCTCAATAGGAACTACGACCTTTGCAACTCAATACCAAACTCAACGGTAAGATATTCCAAGAATAGCAATTTCAAATAAGGATACACAATTAAATAATGAATACAAAATAAAAAAAACAAGCAATTCAACTAAACATGTAGGACAATTTGCAAATAAGAGATAAAACAAGTAGACATGTGAAATTAGACTAAATATGATGACTACAACATGTTAAAGTTACTCAATTAAAGCATGAAAGGGAACTACATAGCTAAAAAGCGGAAATTTCACATTTAGCCCGTGTGCGCACTCGTTACCTTGCGTACACGGCTTCACATATCACAATTATCACAACAATAACAAATCCTAAGGGTAATTTTCCTCACACAAGGTTAGACAAGTCACTTACCTCAAACCACGCTAACTCAATCAACTAGAAGGCCTTTCCCTCGATTTTTCAACTCCGAACAGCTCGAATCTAGCTAAAATAAATTCATACTATAAATATAACTATAGGAAACTAATTCAAACAATGAAGTTACGATCTTTGCAAAGAGTTGAAAATTCGCCCCAAAAAGTCACCCCGGGCCCGCGCCTCAGAACCCGACCAAAATTACGAAAACCGAACACCCATTTGATATCGAGTCCAACCATACAAAAATTATTCAAATCCGACCTCATTTTGCCATTCAAAACCCAAAAACTTAGTCTAAGGAGTTCTACCACTTTTCCTTAATTTTTCCAACTCAAATCCTTGATTACATGATAATAATAATGATAGATTAGTGTAATTTAACCAAAATCGAGTTAAGAATTCTTACCCCAACAGTTCCTCTGAAAATCCCTCGAACTTTCGTCTCCCACCGAGCTCCCAAAATCCCAAAATGAATTATGAAGACTAACCCTCGAAAATTCCCTTTTCTGCCCAGTGAATCCGCATCTGCGGAACTCAGTCGCATATGCGATGCCGCACCTGCAGAAAAACCATCGCAGGTGCGGTTCTAGCTTTAGTCAGGAGTTTCCACTTCTGCGGATCAAACGCGCTTTTGCACACATGCTTCTGCGGACGATGTCCGCTTCTGCGAAGTCGCACCTGCGGAAAACCCCTCGCAGGTGCGATTGCACCAGAACTGAACCTCCAGAATTTCCCAAGTCCATATTTTTTATCCGATAACCATCCGGGATCCACTTGAGGCCCCCGGGACCCCGTCCGAATATACCAACAAGTTCCAAAACACATAACTTACCTACTAGAGGCCACAAATCACATCACACAACACAATTTCTATGAATCGCAACCCAAATTCAAGCCTATGAATTATGAACTTTCAAATTCCGAAACCGATGCCGATTCATATCAATCAACTCCGATTAACTTTAAATTTTGAACACAAGTCATAAATGACATTACGAACCTATTCGAACTTCCGGAATCAAGATCCAACCCCGATATCAATAAAGTCCACTCCCAGTGAAATTTCCAAAATCTTCCAACTTTCCAACTTTCGCCATATTACGCCGAAACGACCTACGGACCTACAAATCAACATCCGGACACACTCCTAAGACCCAAATTACCATACGAAGCTATTGGAACCATCAAAACTCTATTTCAGAGTCATCTTTATACAAGTCAAACTACGGTCAACTCCTACGACTCAAACTTTCCAACTTAGGGACTATGTATCCTAATTCACTCCGAAACTCATCCGAAATCAAAGCCAACCACCCCGGAAAGTCACGTAACTACAATGCAACACAGAGGAGACAATAAATAGGGGATTAGGGCTAATACACTCAGAACGACCTGCCAGGTCGTTACACTACATGTTAATGTGCACTCGCACTCAATCACTCGGTACACTCAATCACTCGGCACTCGACACTCGGTACCTGCGCTCACTGCTGGTATGTCAGACTTCGGAGGGGCGGATCCTGACCAAGCGCTAATATAAGCCAACATGGCTTGCTGCGGTGTACAACCCGATCCCATCATGAATCAATGAAATCTGCTACGGCGTACAACCCGATCCCATAATGAATCAAGAAAACCTGCTGTGGCGTGCAACCCGATCATATCATGAATCAATAAAACCTGCTACGGCGTGCAATCCATCCCATAAATATCACTCACAATCCGGCCCTCAAGCCCCAACTCAGTCATCAATATATCTAGTCTCTCTGGCTCACAAATCTCATGCCAATCAACCCAAACAATAATAACATGATGTGACAACAAATGATAACAGAGACTGAGATATGATATACAAATGAATGAATATGACTGAGCATGTAATTGTAATTTAAGAAAATAACTCAACAGTAGAGATGATCTCAGTGGGTCCAAACAGAATAAGCATATAGCCTAGACATGATTTCTAACATGATTCACAGCTCATACAATTAAATAAGTAGGGAGAACATGGATGCAACAAGATATAACAGCAAAACAATTTCGGTCATAGTCTAATAGTCGACTAAAATCATGATTTCCTCAGGGTACGCCCACACGCTCGTCACCTAGCATGTGCGTCACCTCAATACATCTTTTATAACATAGTTCCCAAAGTTAAATACCCTCAAATCCAAGTTTAAATATGTTACTTACCTCGAATAAGCCAAATCCAGTACCGAGCAAGCCAAAAAATACTCTACAAATCCCACCCCGCATGTACCGACCTCCGAACGACTCGAAACTAGCCAAAAGCAATTCAAGAACATCAAATAATGCCAACGGAAATAAATCCAATCGATAAAGGTCGAATCTTTAATCAAAAGTCTAAAGTCAACCAAAAAGTCAGACCTGAACCCGCACCTCGAAACCCGACAAAACTCACAAAATCCGACAACACATTCAATTATGAGTACAACCATACCAGTTTCACTCAAATTCGACTCCGAATCGATGTTCAAAACTCAAAAATTCACTTTATGAAATTTTAGACAAAACCCCCCAATTTCTCTTTTGAAATCATCAATCAAATGCCAAAAACGAAGGTAGAAATCACGGAATAAAAGCAATACCAAGTAGAAAACACGTATCCCATTCCATGTGGTGAAAATCGCCTCAAACATTACCTCAATTCGAGCTCTATAGCTCAAAATATGCTAAAATGCCCGAAACCTCCAAAAATAGAGTACTTAGAATCACTGGATGAATTTATGAATTGCGATCGCGGAAATACCGCCGCGATCACGAAGAAGAAAATTACACTGCCATGAAATTCTCTACGCATTCGCGAGCCTCCTCTCTGCGAACGCGGTCTGTACCTCGAGAACGCGAAGCAAAAAATCCCAGCTCCAGAATTTACCTTACACGATCGCGTCTTCATCTTCGTGATCGCGAAGAAGTATTGAGGCACCAGACACGAGTAATGAAAATATGAAAAAAAATGGTCCGAAATCAATCTGAAGCACGCCTGAGCCCCTCGGGACCCCGTCCGAACATACCAACAAGTCCCATAACATACAACGGACCTACTCAAGGCCTCAAATCATACATAACAACATCAAAACCACGAATCGCACCTCAAATCGAACTTAATGAACTTTTGAACTTTCAACTTCTAAAACTCGTGCCGAAGCATATCAAACCAACTCGGAATGAACTCAAATTTTGCACCCAAGTCCTAAATGACATAACAAATCTATTCCAATTCCTGGAACCACAATCCGAACCCGATATCATCAAAGTCAACTCTCGGTCAAACTTATGAACATTCCAAAGCTTCAAATTTCAAACTTTTGCCAAATTTTCTAGAAATATCCAAATGCAAATCCGGGCATACGTCCAAGTCCAAAATAACCATCTGGACCTAACGGAACCATCAAAACTTCGATACGAGGTCAAATACTCAAAAGTCAAACTTGGTCAACTCTTCCAACTTAAAGCTTCAAACATGAAACTCATTCTTCCAAACTAATTCCGAATCACCCGAAAACTGAAACCGATGATACAGACAACCTATAATATAACATACGGAGCTACTCATGCCCTCAAACCACCGAGCAAAGTGCAAATACTCAAAACGACCGGTCGGGTCATTACAGAATGTCCATCGATTGACTGTGCCTATTTATTATGTGTTGCTTGAGAAAGGATACATATTTAGGTGGTTGTTGAATAACATCACTCCCAAGGTATATGAGATATCAATACGGAGGATTTAAAAGTGGGATTAGAGATAACGAAGCTTTGACGTGATCCTAGTGAGCGGTGAAACAAATACGAGCTAGCGTAATTCGAGAGAATATGACTAGTATATTATTGTAGTTGCTCGAGAGAGAATTACAATAAGTCGAGTGCTCATGATCAGTAGAGAATACTTAGGTAAAATTGTAGGAGACATAGCGGGAAGGATTCCGACAATTGGAAAAATCATAACTCTAGGCCTCCTTAATTTTGTCTCCAATCCTTAGTTTCTTTAGTTGATAAATTTCTATTGCTTTTTGATAATCATTAGTTAATTAGTTTAAGTAACTTAGAAGTTATTCGAGCTTGCCCTCTTTATGATATTGAACAGTTATAGCGAATCCTTAGTTCTCTGTGGGATTCGACTCCGGACTCTTAGACCGGATTATATTTGCAGCGATCACTTATCATTTTTAGGACTAGAGTTGGGCGTGATTAATATATATATATATATATATATATGTTTATTTATAGAGATGTCTCATTGTATAACAGTCAAACTTCTTTATAACAGTCTCGTTTGTTCTGATATTTTTGGGTAGTTATAGCAAAGTGTTGTTATATATAACATATATTATAACATAACATGAAAAATTGGTTCCAAAAAATACTTGGCTGTTATAGTGAAGTGTTATTATAAAGGAGGACTGTTATAGAGATGTCTCAGTGTATATATATATACACGCACATAAAGCTCGATAAACGAGAAAAATAATAAAACATAGCGCTAAACTACTAATTACATGTTCTTGGCGATATTAAATAAATTTCTATTAAAAATGTACCACTTTAGATGTCACGACCCAAAATCCCATCACATGCGTCGTGATGGCACCTGGTCTCTAAGACTAGGTAAGCCGATTTCAATTACATTTTGAAGCCATTTTTTTTTAATATGAATTAAATAGGTAATCAAAACTAACAGCGGAACAAATATGAATATATAACCTCCCAAGACGGGTAGTACTGAGTCACGAACTCTAACTAAATACATGGAATAATCTCAAGGATCGAATACTCAATACTGTTTGATTAATAATTAACAGTACAATAAAATGGAAAGACTCCAAGGGACTGCGACAACCAAGCAGCTCTACCTTGAATCCTTGAGATCACACTTTAACTCTGTCCGAGTCCGATATCTCCAACACCTGGATCTGCACAAAAATATGCAGAAGTGTAGTATGAGTACACCACGGTCGGTACCCAGTAAGTATCAAGACTAACCTCAGTGGAGTAGTGACGAGGTACAGTCGAGACACTCACTAGTCTAATAACCTGTACAGTATAATATGCAAAAATAATAGGAAACAAATAACAATGATGACAACAATAATCAACCAGTGATATACACAACAGGGCGACAAGAACACCATAAATATTGCGCAACAAATAATGAATACAAGTACAACCAACTAATTAAGTCCTTCCAATATAAATCTTTCGCTATATGTTTTTCAAATAGAAATCTTCAGGATATAATACTTTCAAATAAATCTCTTTCCTTCAAATAAATATCTTTCAAATAAATCTCTTTCAAATCTCTTTCCTTCAAATAAATATCTTTCAATAAAATTCTTTCAAATAAATCTCTTTCGAATAAAAGTCACCGTGTGACACAGCATTTCAAAATCATAAAATACGGGTCTTAGCCTACTTTCATATTTTTACGGTACTTCGTGCCAATTTCTCTATCACAACCGCACGGACAACTCACGTGCCAAATGTCATCATCATTTAATCACGACACCTCGTGCCCACGTTTCATATCACAACTACACGGATAATTCACGTGCCAATATATCAATGTATATAAGATCCGCAGGATCAATTTATTTTCAATAAAGTAAGTTTACAATTTTTAAACCAAGTAAGAAATCATCAAAGAAATGGATTTATTTTTGAACTCGTTTGGATGAAGAAAATGACGTTTCAATTAAAATGAAGCATCCGATGACTACTAATTTGGATGTAAAATTTATTAAATTAAAATATAATAGCAATTTCTTTTATTCGAAACAACTCAAATTTTGAAAATCAGTAAAAACCATAAACACAAATCCGCAGAGACTTGTGCAAAGAGCCAAAGCCAACACAGTACAACAAGGAATACAAAATACATAATAAAATCAAATAATACATCACGGAAGAACACAATAATTTACATATCGCGAAAAAACAAAATAACCAAAGGCAAATGCAACCATAAAAAAATATCAACAAAGGGCACTCCCGAGGTACCGCCTTGTGTTCCCAAATCATAAATATCAGCAACAATAATGCCCCCAGGCCATCATAAGTCATCATAAATCAATTCCCGATATAGCCCACCTTGTCTCGCCATGTGTGTAATAATAAAGTAAATGCCCGCCTTGTCTCGCCACATGCGCATAATAATATTCCCACCTTGTCTCGCCACATGCGCGAACCCATATATATATATATATATATATATAATAGTCCGCCTTGTCACGCCGCATGTTCATAAATCAATAGTAATAATAGCACGGCAAAAACCTCGTGCAAACACCCGAACATAACTCTCACAATATAACATGCCAATATCACATCTCATAAACTGCACCTTAAGTGCTCAAATATTACAACATATCACAGATTGCACATTAAATACTCAATTATTACAACTTATCACAAATTGCACATCAAGTGCTCAAATATCACAACTTGCCACAAAAATCAACAATACCTTATTTTCCACAATAAGGAGCCCATGGCTCGACCATAATGTGCACAAAATTTTAATAAAATATCCGGAAGTGAACAACTCAATAAAATAATATTTCACATAAAAATCAAGGTGACAATCACACCAAATCATCATGTAAAACCAATTTCAACAAACAAGGATCTAGGCATGACAAATAGAGGATTTAATAAGTACCAAAAATTTTCAATTTAATACATAAGGGCGTCTAAGGATTTTTAATCAATGAAATTTGCATATATAAACCAAGTACGTACTCGTCACCTCGCGTACATGGTTTTCAATTACAAAAATTGCACATAAGACTCACTTCCTAAGGGAAAATTCTCCCACTCGAGGTTAGGCAAGATACTTACCTTTAACCGTGAAATTATTTACTCTGTTGTGCCTTTGCAATGCGAATTGACCTCCGAAATCCTTGTATCTAGTCATAATTAATTCGATACAGTCAACAAAATTTATATAATCAATCCATAAGAAAATACTACATTTTTCAATAAAAATCCGAAATTAACCCAAAAATCGCATGCGGGGCCCACGTCTCGGAATCCGACGAAAGTTACGAAATACGAACACCCATTCACTCACGAGTCGAACCATACTAAAATCACTAAATTCTGATACCATTTCATCTCTCAAATCGTGATTTTTCATTTTAAAGATTTTCTTCACAAACCACTTTTTTCCTCAACTCAAAACACAAATTAAATGATAAAAATAAAGATAGAATCATGAAAATAAATAAACTTTAGGTGAAGAACACTTACCCAATTGATTTTCTTGAAAAACCCACAAGCAATCGCTCAAAACCGAGCTCTATAAGTCAAAATGTAATAAAATTGGCCTAACCCTCGATTTGAAAATCTTATATTCTGCCTAGGCCTGAAAGCATCGCGATCGCGGAAGAGGAGTTGCGATCGCAAAGAGGAAATGGATACTGCCCAGAATGTATTAAGCGATCGCGCAAGGAACAATGCGATCGCGAAGAGGGAAAAATTAATGGCCCAGAAACTGGGCTACGCGAACGCGTGAAACGGCATGCGAACGCGAAGAAGGGGGAAGGCAGGCTTACGCGATCGCGGAAGGAGTTATGCGAACGCGAAGAGTAACGACATCCAGTGCTTAGGGCCTAGTTTCTACTACGTGAATGCGGACTGGGGGACGCAAACACGATGAAGGAAATATGCAGAGCTACACGATCGCGAGGCGTATTACGCGAACGCGAAGAAGGAAATTGAGGCGGTCAGCAGAGACACTTCGCGAACACAAAAGGATGTTCGCGATCACGAAGAAGGACATCAGACACGAGAACCAGCTGTTCAAAAATAGAAGGAAATTATCACGACCCAAAACTAACCCCTGTCGTGATGGCGCCTATCGTGGAACTAGGAAAGCCGACTCATTTCCAAAACAAACCGATATTTTTATTTTAAAGATAATTTCAAGGTTATTTAACATAAAACCTCCATTTTAAGAGTTCAAATCAAAGAAAAACAGAAGTGCGGAAAAGAAAAGCCCGACATCAGGGTGTCACTAGTCATGAACATCTGCTACAATCTGTCTAACAATATCAAGGCTAACTCA
>AWOL01S0009811.1:5918-26911 GCA_000715115.1 Nicotiana otophora | reverse complement strand
TTGGTGGATTGCCTACTGATGTGGCTCAAATGCTGATCCATCGGTACCTGCGCAACATGAAATGCAGCACCCTTAAAGGGATGTGAGTACAATATGTGCAAAATATGTAGGGTGGAACGCATATGTAAAGCATACTAAAATATTGTTGTAAGCTAGAAATCTCAATAAAAGCTTAAAGCTAAAAAATAGTCTATTTAGCAACTGGTCTGGAATTGAACTAAAGGTGCTGAACTGTGTTGAAACCAAACTACTATCTGAACAGGTACATGTCTGGTAATATGGGCTATGTCCCCCAAATAAGGTAACTGTAAAATTGAACTAGCCTCATGTATATTCATGCAATGCAAACTGTTTATATATAAGCGAACATAACATGCTTGACTAGTATTATGGGCCATACCCCCCTCGCAGTAGATAAATATATAATCAATAGGCCCAATTGGTGTTATGGGCTATACCCCCAGCATATAATCAATAGGCCTCGCTGGCATTACGGTCTATCTCCCCCTAGCATTTAATCTATAGGTCTCGCTGTTATGGGATATATCCCCAACATAATCAATGTAAGTATGTATGAGACATAACACATGTGGCAACATCATATGGACTCAAGAGATCGTGATAGAATCCATAAACGGAATCACAAATGTAATCTGACGCTCGTCATCCATAAGATGGACGAAGGAGCCTATCCCCATTTTGGGGAGAAACTGATAATGTACATGAGATACAAAGATTAATTAACTCATTAGGAACCCTCAATAATTAATTTAGAACAAAGGAACTCAAGATTTGTCCATCTCTTCTAATTTTCAAAACTTTCGACAGAGTTTCCACTAAAACTTGATGATCCCCAAAAATAACAGAAAACACCACAATATATACGGGAATAAATATCAAGACAAGATGATAACATTAAACTAAAGGAGATCTAGTTATCCACAATAGTGTCAAACGATCGACAAAACAGAATTATGAATGTAATGTCGACTCATAGTGGCTAACTTGTGGTATGAAAGTCTAACTTTTTATTTAGGAATAATCTAAACATAAATATATGATAATTAAGCTTATGTAATCTTAATTTAATCTATTAGGATCATATGGGTTTAGGTATACATAAAACATCAAAGGAAGGGAACAAACGAAAGTCCAGATGGAATAGGCCAAATGGGCGATTTTCCCTTTTGTTGTTGTTATGTTTTGAAGTTCCAACCTAAATTATTTCCTTCCATAATTCACATATGGAATTTAATTACATACAATGATACACTACATGCTGATATTTCCCTTGAACAACCCTATAAGATCAAGAAAAAGGCTAGAACATAGCAACGAGAAAGGAGTGGTGAAAATATTCCCTAACCATGAAGCTCTTACAAAACATGAGTTATAATAAGAAAAGGGGATGTCAAAGTATTGCCTATGTCATAAGGATCGCGTTGAAGTGTTCGCATCTTGATTTTGAATTGCTGATGATGGAATTGCTTCAAAACCCTAAGGGTGCTTTTAGGATATCTATAGAGACTTTTTAGGTCTGATTTGGGTCAATATGAGCCTCAGAGACCAAGGCTACAACTTTATATATCAAGATAAACTTCAACCGACCTTTTGGGTCCCAAAGGGAGTTGCTTGCGCTGTCTTGCGAAAACGCGAATATCACTCAACTCCTATGTTGTATCGACGAATGGGTTAATGCATTAGAAACTAGACTCGTAGATATTCAAATTGGTGGATAAATCATTGTCACTCCCCGACCTCAAAGAGTGCTACCGGTGCTCAACGAAGATACCCTGGTTAAGCAAGCCTGAGAGATGCCTTTTACCCAACCTTGCCCATTAACAATATAATAATCAATACAAGTGATAGACAAAAGAAGTGTCAAGTATTCCATATTCTTTTTCCATTACTCAAAGGATATTCATTTACGATTTCCAAAATATTACAAGTTTATAGATATGATGAAAAACATGTTTGCAAAAATACCAACACTTCTAGTTCAATTCTCAACATCAAACACCACCCACACTATGTCTACGGAGACTCTAAGTACAACGAAAGAGTAGAATGGAAGTGCCAGCGACAAGGCCCTGGCTATACCTCAAAGCACAAAATACAACGTCAAATGACATAAAGCCCTGAACAGAATAAGGCTCACCAAAACATGTTGAGTAGAGAGTAACTGCTAATAAGGATCAACACCGCCCGCTGATGAACTACCCGCATCCATTGAAGATGCAAAAGGTAATTTAGTACATATGGAATTGTACTAGTATGTAAAGCTAAATATCCTCTTACGAAATAGAATGCCAATCCATAGAAGCAACAAGTAACAATTAATGATATCCAAATGCCAAGTTAAAACATAACAATTTTCATAATACGAAAATAATATATATGTTTTGTTGGGAGAACATTAGCACCGATATACCACCTTGTTTTAGCGCGGAATCCGATCACGCCCGATCGGCTAGGCCATCTCCCCATGGACAATGTGGTTTGGCATGTGATGCGATAAAAGTTGTTACCAAGAGAAGTACCACTATGTGCGCAACATGGCATCCAATCTCCACCCGATCGGCTAGGCCGCCTTCCTACATATGCCGTGTCGGTTGACTTTCTAATTCACAGCTAATATCAATCTCATCACAAATAAGGGTAATAATCACAATCCACCCATACACCGACTCATGTAGTTTCGGGTGTGGGCCTTATGATCCACCCTTCCTCGGTTTGCTAATTATACTCCAAAAAATATATTTTTTTGTCTATTCACACAAGGTAACATAAATACAAATGTATTCACCTCATCATCTTTCACATTGTATAAATTTTCATTAGTATTTTCAACCGCTCACAACAACAATATTTCCTTGGCTATGTTGGCCATTCACAAGTTTCTTTATTCATGGCACGATGGCCGTATTTCAAGTTCCACACTTCCATTTCTTTCCTCTCATGTTTCATTATCATAAATATCAACATATATAATATTCCAGAAATTACAACTTTAAGTTCATTAGAAATGAAGATTTTAAACACAATAGATTTCTTTCCATGAAATAGAGTAAAATGATTGGCAATCAAAACGCAAGTTAAAATCATAGACGAGTAATACACCATTTATTCTTGAATTACTTTTCCCAAAAAGGACAATACACAATTTCAACTCACTTCATTCATTTTCAAGAATCTTTATAGATTATCAACAATATGAGTTTTCACAATCAAGGTATATATATGAGCAATTGGAGTTTTGGACGCATGGAGTATGTTACATCCTGCATTTTTGTATGTTAAAGTTACGTCGTAAGTTAATCGACGTAAAATTCGGGAATGAGATTATTTTGAGATATAAGCATTATGCTATTTCAAACAAGTGATCATTAAATTCGTGAAGGTGAGAGGTAAGCAAATCGAAGAAAAGGAATTTCGTCAAAGTTTGACATTTTGGGGAATACGGCCCGAGCTAAAATACCCAGTATTTATAGACTATTGCCATACAAGGTACCACACGACCATAATAGTAAGGTGTAGAAAGTGTGTTAAAAGTTAGTAGTATTTTAAGTAATTTGAGATAATTCCTAATTATGTTGATAATTGGGTAATTATTGGTAAATGGGGGATTAACAAATTAATTAAGGAATTAAGTGGATAATTATTGGATAAAGGTTAACACCCAATGTAGCAGCCACCTAAGATCAACTAAGTGACATTTAAAATCACATAAAAGGTGGCAAGAATGTGGAGGTGTCTTTGGCCAACTAAGGCACGTGAAGTGGGCCCCACACCCACTAATATAACAGCCTCTTTAAAGCACAAAATTGAGATGCTTAATCTCATCTACAAATGTAAGGGATCTATCAAGTTCATACGAAATCATACAAGACTACGTAATGTTATAGCAATAGGATTTTGTGATTCTAAGGGAGTACGGTGCAATCTTTCGCAAGAATATCATACGGATTTTCCCTTACTTCAATCCGCCGCCACATGTTTAGTCACAATCAACGTGTGTTGGAGGGATTGTCAAGAGAATCGGATAAGGTATGTTAAGGCTAAGCCCTTCCTTCATTTTGGAATGATCTCATAATTACATGTGTTTGATAACGAGGCATAAAGAGAAGTTCATGCTCCCGAATTTATATACATTATCCTAGTCTCATAAATTACAGTATTCTCTTTATCGTGACTTCATATTTGATTGAGCATTGTCTTCTTCCAGTCAAAAGAGTAGAGAGCCTATATATACAGTATTACAGTATTTTCATTACCATCGAGCTATAATCTCATAGGCAGGCCCCTATTGGGCAATCTCTGATCAGATGGTAAGTTATATACCGAGTCTACTGTAGCCGAGGGCATATGAGCGAGCCCAGCATGGCCAAGATACAAAGCCTAGTATGGCCGAACACCTATGAGCGAGCCTACTACGGTAGAGCAGTTATATATACCGAGCCTTATAAGGTTGGACAACTATTTTACTTACTATATTGAGAGAGTTGAGTCAGTATCAGCAGGTGAGCATATCATCAGATTACCTTTGACTCCTAGTAACTTTCAGTTACTATATTATCAGTTCAGTTTCAACTTTCAGTATATTACCTTACATACTCGATACATTAATTCGTACCGATGTCCCTTTTCTGGGGGTGCTGCTTTTCATGCGTGCAGGTTCAGACAGACATATGGGTAGACCTCCTCATTAGGTGTTGCCCGAGTTCAGCTTGATCGGTAAGCTCCATGCCGTTCGGATTTTTCGGGTCTATAGCTTTATGTACGTATTGTGTATATATGTATATATGATATGAGTAGGTCGGGGCCCTGTTCCGATCATAGAATATCCATCAGTAGAGGCTTGTAGACATATCATGTTAGTTAGTGCACTATTTTGGGCTTGTAGGCCTTTTATGTATAGTTTGTTGGTCTGCCAGCTATAGTAGTTATGACGGCCTTGCCGGCCCAGCATTATATTGATGTTTATGTAGCATTCTCAATTGTCTTGCAATATGGCCCATGGAAAAAGTATGACATTATATGTTCTGAATCCCTTAGTCGCAAGTTAGTATGCAAGGATAGGTGAGGCACTGGGTGCCGGTATCGCCCCCCCAATTTCGGGGCATGAAAAAAGTGGTATCAGAGAATTTATGTCCTAGGGAGTCTACAAGCCGTGTCTAGTGGTGTCTTGTTTATGGGTGTGTTGTGCACCACACTTATAAGTAAGAGGCTACAGGGCATTTAGGACTGTCACTCTTTCTTCTTACTCTAGATCGTGTGGTAAAGCGCAGTCGTACAAATTCAAATTCCTAAATTCTATTTTATTCGTAATGCAACGATACCAACATCTAGAAAGATGATTGGTAAGGGATTGAATATGGCTGTGGAAGAATTGAGTCAGAGGAACTCAATTTTGCCTCATGCGTATGATGAGTAAATATAAGGTCTCCAGCAGAATATGTGGATACTAAGACGTGCAAGCTTCTTGATAAGGAGCCTTAATGCAAGAATATCTATCCACCCCTATGGTGAAAGGTAATGAGAGATTTAGAAGATAGATACAAATTTCAACAAGTAAAAGAAGCTAGGTGAAGAAGGTACGAGGTACCCAGTTAGTAAAGATGAACATTATCTACAATTCTGGAAGAGAGATATAAGCATTTTGAGTTACCTTCAATAGTAACAGAGGTATGTACAATTGGCCACACCCATTTCAGTTATGCCATATGGGGGCTAACATGTGTAGTTTAAGGGAATGGCGAGATATCAGGATCCGTCTTGGGTTAGAGTAGCCCAAAATGGTGAATGGATTGTTTGTGTTAGTTGACATTTCCGAAGGATATAGCAAATGTGCTAATAGATCTCCTTGTGAGACACCCAGATAGTGCACTCTAGAATAGTACAACTAGATATGAATAGTAGAATGTTCAAAGACAGGCACTAGAATCCTGGAAGGAATAAATATTACCTTAGTATGGCTCCTGTCCCTAGTAGAGCGAGAATGCTAGGCAACTCGAATAGCCAATGGATGAAGCAAGGGGAGCTAAAAGCAAAATAATGTCTTGTTGAAGTTTTCAAAAGAAAGTGATAGGCAGAAATATTAGCGGGGAAATAAGGAAAGAGATAAGGAAGCATTATGAGTAAGGTGTGATACATGGATGACAACGGTAGATCAAACGAAATGACAGTATTACTGAGTCTATAGTCAGGTGATGGAAGAAACGAGAGGTGATAGGCCTTGAGACAACAAAAGAGTATAGGACATAAAGTCATATCCTTATTTTGAGAAATAAGTTCGTAACTCTAACCTGATTACCAGATGAAATGCTAGACCTTCCGAGTAATAGAAATTAGTATGGGCTAGCGAACAAGATATACTAAACATGGATTAGGGACTGAGTGATTTGATAATGGTCAACATCATGAGAATTTCAGATTTCGTTCCGGCGATAATAGAATAGACAACAGAAGAGGATTCATGAAAAAGTCAGAGAATGGCCATTCAGGTAGACACCTCCCTAAAGCAAGCAAAGTGAGCAAAGTTAAGCTTAAGGGACTGTATGTGCCAGTTACACTAAGTGTCACCCTCACGAGTAAGGAAATTTCGTTATCCTTGATACAGAAAGATTACCGCAAGGCAAGCAAAGATAATCGATGATGTGAAAAGACGCCAAAGATGAAAAGGTAAAACATCTATAGGTAGATCCTCGTGGTTCCAACTCTTAGTACTCCCCTAAAAGGGGGAATATGGGTGATGTGGCATTAAGTCGGAATTAAGTGGTTATAGTAACTATGGAATAGTGAAGGAAGAATGAGAAAAATAAATGAGAAAGAAATGGAATTGCACTTATCCAAATCCTACAGATATGCTATGTATCCAGAATATTATGCAAGCACGACGTCATGGAGAGGAAGTAATGGTTCCGGCCCGGGATATTTTTGATAAGTAAAGAGCCAGTGCGAGACATAAGTTAAGACAAAGGAAATAACCCAAGAAAGATTATGCGGAATATTAATATGAGAATGGGCCAACGAGTAGTTAGTAGTTGATTCAGGAAGACCCTAGTCATGGCTAGACAAGCGGTTACAGACAAATCAACAGATCGTGCAAGATAAACGTAGTGAACCCCAACATGGGAAATTCAGTCTCGCAGATATGTCATCGTGATCCTTGAGAAATATTCAGGTAGGAGTTGGGGTAGTTAAAGGCACCGTATGAGTGTTACGGAAATAAAAGTGAGTCCTACTGGGAAGATAGTCAAAACTTCAGTTTAGAAACAACCGTACAAGCACATAAGTGTGGAGGTAAGTAACTAAGGATAATTATAGGTGAGTACGAACATAAAAAAAATACGATATGATAAGCTTGCAGCCCTACAAGAATCAGAGGGTCCTCCCTAAGTACTACAATGAAAGACTAGCTGAGCAAGTAAGGAATGAGGCTTCAACCTAAGCACAGTGACACAAAGAGGTAATGGTCTTGTAACAACAAGTCTCATAAAAACATTGTACGCACTCCATAAGAAAGTGGAACCTATCGTGGCTCATGAATGGAAAGAAAAAAGAAATCAAAAGGTGATATTCAAGATTATATCGGTTGTATGGAATCCCAATATGTGTGGGCACTAAGATAAGCCAAGTATTCATGCAACAAATGGCAGGATGAGCAGAAAAAGAAATTGCTTGAATTTAAAGAAAGTTGAGAAGGAACAGAAGGAATTATTCTATTAATGGTCCGAAGTTAGTTACGTGATTGACGCACTTAAGAGTTCGGAGTATTATCCATGTAGCATATATGTTGACAAACATATAGGCATAGAAGACTCCAATATAAGTTAAAAAAAAGAATTGTGTCCAAGACATAGACAACAGATTGAATTGTTAGAAGATTGTATCATGGATATTCCAAAGTGTGAATAAAAGTATAAAATAATAACTAATACCATGAGCCACAGACCGGAAGATAGCCCAAGCCTACATAAAGGCTGATCAGAAGGAAGAGGAAACTAAAGAGTTACCTCAACGAAGTAAATCAGGAGTCTGATAACTGGACCTAGAAACTTATAGAAACCGTGATTGAGAACATAGTAGAGTCGCTCTTAATATCCGAGGTACAAGAGAGATAGTACAATAACCATATTCTATAACGGCTCTACAAGAAAACCAGTTAGAAGAGTACCATGTTCATAAGAAGTCAGTATGAAGCTCCCACCGGATTGTGTATGCACTAGAGGTGCAAGTATTATAATAGAGCTTCAAGTTGTGGATGTAAATTATACCGATGTGGATGGGAGGTCGTGAAAGAAATAAAAGATGTGATGCGATATTTTAAGGCAAGTAAGTTAAAGGTGAGCAACATACGAGATACTCAAGTGCAGAAGGTTGTGAATAGTCCATACTTCGAATAGAAGACTAGAAGCGCTGGGATTCAGTATCCAGGAATGATAGCAGCGTCGTCAGTGATATATCATCTAGCCTATGGTTTTTAGGTATCGAGAGGACTTGTTAAGAGAGTAAAGAAAAGTTAGAGACGATGCGATATTTCACTTGATGTTCCAAAATAACACAAGGAAATATATGGTATAAGCATGTTGAAGGAATGTTGCGAGTAGTATAAATAGATATGTGTAGGTCGTAAGCTAAAGTATGGTAAAGCGACAAGGTTTTAGGAAGGCAGGAGTAAGGATAAGAAACGGCAAGTGAGAAGGTGACGAGAAGGGATAAGTCCTTGGAATTAAGCCCATGAGAACTAGAATTATAGAAAGTTCAGTAAAGCCTGAATATACTCAAGGGAGTCTAAGACTAGTAGAATTTAAAAGAGATGGAATCTGCCCTGGTAAAAGAATAAGGGTGTAATTCTGATAGATAAAGGATGACGTTTGGGCCTTCGATTGAGTAATGGTTTGATGAATCGTAAAGGATTAAAATACCCTCATAGAGAGAATCACATTGGGATACTATGAAATATGGTTATTGAAGTATAATATCGCCCCTAGGTGGATCAGTCTAATCACTTCATATGTTTCCCCAATGAGACATGAGCCCTAGTGACAATATATTACGCAAGAAATTTCAAGTTATCAGTGGTAAATTGTAGATCAATATTGAGGTGACTCAACAGTGGATGGACGAAAGTCACAAAGTATGAGATGAGTTTAGGCCACCATTCTTAAGATGAACAGTAACGAGGAAGAATTAAAGGACTTAGATTTATAAATATAGGATAAGCACGAGAGTAACCTGGAGTTTGGTAGCAGACCTCAGTAACGATAAATCAAAATAAGAGTTATAGTAGTAAATTTATATGGATGGATAAACGGAGTTATGAAATAAGGAATCATGATATTCGTAAGTTCAACAAAGTACCGAGGGAAGAACTTCAGTATACTCATAGATGACAAGAGGGACATCGCTTCAAGCTCTGTATATGCTTACAAAGTAAAGCCTAGAGATTGGTTAAAAGCTGAATGAAAAAAGGAGAGAAGAGTCGCATAGGCACACTTACAAGGTCAGTGTCGTATAGGCTACATGACAGAAGGTAGCTACAGTTACGAGATTGGAAGATTCCGACCACAAGTCGTGATGTAAGAAAGAGGCCTAAAGGGGGGAATGACCTGGCCTTTGGATTTATTCACAAAACAATTGCCTAGATGGAAAGGAGAGTACTAAAGTATTTGCAAGACATAGGTTATGAAAATGATAAGTGCATTAGTCAACATTCGAGGACGAATGTTCAAAAGGGGGGAATGATGTTACATCCTGCATTTTTGTATGTTAAAGTTTCATCGTAAGTTAATCTACGTAAAGTTCGGGAATGGTATTATTTTGAGATCATAAGCATTATGCTATTTCAAACAAGTGATCAGTAAATTAGTGAAGGTGAGAGGTAAGCAAATCAAAGAAAAGGAATTTCGTCAAAGTTTGACATTTTGGGATAAAATACACGGTATTTACGGACTATTGCCATACAAGGTACCACATGACCATAATAGTAAGGTGTACAGAGTGTGTTAAAAGTGAGTGGTAGTTTAAGTGATTTGAGATAATTCCTAATTATGTGGATAATTGGGTAATTATTGGCCAATGGGGGATTAACAAATTAATAAAGGAATTAAGTGGATAATTATTGGATAAAGGTTAACCCCCAACGTGGAAGCAACCTAAGATCAACTAAGTGACACTTACAATCACATAAAAGGTGGCAAGAATGTGGAGGTGTCTTTGGCCAACTAAGGCACATGAAGTGGGGCCCACACCCACTAATATAAAAGTCTCTTTAAAGCACAAAATTGAGATGCTTAAGCTCATCTACAAATGTAACGGATCTGCCAGGCAATTTTCATATGAAATCATACAAGACTACCTAATGTTATAGCAATAGGAATTTGCGATTCTAAGTGAATACGGTGCAATCTTTTTCAAGAACATCATAGGGATTTTTCCCTACTTCGATCCGCTGACACATGTTTTGTTGCAATCAACATGTGTTGGAAGGTTTTTCAAGAGAATTGGATAAGGTATGTTAAGGCTAAGCCCTTCCTTCATTTTGGCATGATCTCGTAATTACATGTGTTTGATAACGAGGCATAAATAGAAGTTCATGCTCCCAAATTTATATATATTATCCTAGTCGCATAAATTACAGTATTCTCCTTATCAGGACTTCATATTTAATTGAGTATTGTCTTCTTCCAGTTAAGAGAGCATAGAGACTATACATACAGTATTACAGTATTTTCATTACCATCGAGCTATAATCGATGGGCAGGCCCCTATTGGGCAACCTCTGTGCAGATGGTACGTTATATACCAAGCCTACTGTGGCCGAGTACCTATGAGCGAGCCCAGCATGGCCAAGATATAGAGCCTAGTATGGTCGAGCACCTATGAGGGAGCCTACTACAGCATAGCAGTTATATATACCGAGCCTTATAAGGATGGACAACTAGTTTACTTACTATATTGAGAGAGTTGAGTCTGTATCAGCAGGTGAGCATATCTTCAAACTATCTTTGACTCCCAATTACTTTCAGTTATTATATTATCAGTTCAGTTTCAGGTGTCAGTATATTGCCTTACATACTCGGTATATTATTTTGTACTAACGTCCCTTTTTAGGAGGCGCTGCATTTCATGCGTACAGGTTCAGACAGATAGACGGGTAGACCTCCACATTAGGTGTTGCTTGGGTATAGCTTGATCGGTAAGCTCCATGCCCTTCGGAGTTCCTGGGTCTAGAGCTTTATGTACATCTTGTGTATATATGTATATTTGATATGAGTAGGACGGGGCCCTATTCCGATCACAGTATATCCATCAGTAGAGGCTTGTAGACATATCCTATCAGTTAGTGTAGTATTTTGGGGTTGTAGGCCTTTTATATATTTTTTGTTAGTTTGCCAGCTGTAGTAGTTATGACGGCCTTGTCGGCTCAGCATTATATTGATGTTTAGTCGGCATTCGCAATTATCTTGCAATGTGGCCCACGGCCAAAGTATGACATTATATGTTCAGAATCCCTTAGTCGCAAGTTGGTATGCAAGGATAGGTGAGGCACCAAGTGCCGGTATCGCCCCCAAGTTCGGGGCATGACAGAGTATTCTTTCCAAGTTAAGCATAATGGACATTCATGTGAAACACGACTAAAAGTAATAATATTTTAATACACATATCATACTTTGCACACGTTCCCGAAGGATAACATAATATGATAAGAGCATCCAGAAGACATTTTGAACATAAATATATATAAATATATTTCTACACAAGGTTCATCCAGAATAGTCTAATTTATTCGGAATATGAGCCAACCATACTTGAAATGTATCGAAACATCATAGAATTATATTCTAAGAGAGTAGTTTAGCCAACATACTTGAAATTATCCCCTTAATAGTACTACGATGGTCCACCACAATAAACAACTTCAATCAACAACAATGCAATACTTTTGTACCAATATTAGGAAGATTTCTATACTTTAAGTCATTTAGACTTTTTATCAAACATCTAACGTGCATATCTTTCTACAACCTCATTCAATGGAGTTTCTTCACCTAACAACCACCATCCATACCAATAATTTACCTTACCATCTTCTCTAGTCCATCCACAATTTCCATTAGCACATGCATGCCCAACAATTCACACCCAAACCATCAATCTCATTAATTAAACCATTTTACAATCTCTACAACACCAACATAACCCAGGTTAGGCACTTATGGCTTCCAATCACTATCCCATAAGTACTAACTTATATTTCATGCATAAATAATAACCATAGAGTAGTTAGAGATGGTAGACATATCTCTCATAGTGAGACTCTTGAAAATCCCAACTTGTAGTGTTCTTGACCAATTTGGGGATTTGAATGGAAATCAATGGATCTTTAAGATTAATCCTAGTTAATATAAGTGTTTAGGAGTAGTAATCAAGTCACAATTACTCCAAAAATATTACCTTGTTCATGGGAGGGAAGTATAGGACAGGTTCCCCTATATATGCAAGCCCTAGCTCAAAGAAATGACTTAGCCCCTCTCTCTACCTGGACTTGTGTCACCCCATGGCCTAGGTGTAACACGACACTCGGTGCCTGACAGCATGTGACCGAGTAAACCAATTGTATGGCTGGATCAACATGTGGTATAACTGTAAACTAGATATAAATCTACAACATGATGATCTATTAAGGAGTCTGATTGAAATATCATAGATGCAGAAAACACTGAAAGTCTGCAAGTGTAAATGAGTAGCCGACAAGGCTAACACATAAAAGTCTGCTAACATCTAACTGATTGAACTATAGTCTATGAAGCATCTAAGAATACTTTAATGCTAACTGTTTACCGGGACAACGTCCCTGGTATACCTTACTTCTGAAATACTATAAAGACTGAAGACATAAAGAAAATGGATAATTCCCCGAAAGACTGGGCTCACCAATAGCTGATACGAGATGTCCTAGCAAGCAGAATCATCAACCTGTGAATCATTACCTGCATTGTAAGAGGCAGGCCCCAGGCAAAAAGGGACGTCAGTACATTTCAATTGCATTGGTATGTAAAACAACTGAAAGAAAGAACTGTAAATATTGGAATTGAAACTGAGCTGATAACTAAGAACTGATAACAAACTACTGAAATGACCGTTAACTTATAACTGAAACGATCACTGCTAAAAGAGAAACTGAAATGATAACAGATACCTGATAACAGAACTGAACAAAGGAAGTAAGGATATGAATACTCCCTCTTCTGGATGATGAATCTCCTGTTTATCTTAATATTAAACTGCGGCCTCAGGGCAAATATATATGTGCACAAGTTACGGCCTCGGGCCCAAGTATACATATACATAAGGGCAGCCTAAGGCTCGATTATGCATAAAGCATAAACTGTGGCCTTATGCCCAAATACAGGTGTCCAACATTCAAGAATTTAGAATTAGTAACTAATAATCATACTGCAATATATGACACTAAACTACTGAACTATACTTAGTTACATGATACTGGAATGCTGAATAGATCTAGAGTGAGACATTTATTCATAATAAATTGTTGTTTCATAACTGAAGCTCATAGGATATTGAACGATTATGAAACTATGCCATCTAGAGAATAGAAGTTCTACAGCTATTCACGGGACTAAGGCATAATTACTTTCTGAAGAAACTCGTAGCAGTCATAAAGAATGGGATGTATGGAGAATCATAAAGATTCCCAAATGTATAGAGAGTATCACGATGTTCGTCGCCTCTTTCAATGATAATCTACGTCAATATATATATATCAAGAAGAATCAATATTAGCACTAATGCTCCTGTTTAGTAACTTAGGAATTTTATCAAATACCTTATGGGTGTAAAGCCTCATCGACCTTAGTAATTTGTCTTTTCTTCACCAAGTTCTCATTCTACTACTTCTAGGTGATTCTACAATCCCAAATAGATGTAACTAACACCATTTCTCATCACCCAAATGTTTACAACAATCCAAAGCCCTAGTTCTTATGGTTCTCTTTATCAAACCCATTTACTATTCTCCTAAAAACTTATCAATTCATACTTATAAATGATTAGGGAGTAGAAGCATTACCTTTTCGAAGTTCACTCCTCGTGAATTTGAGTTCTAGGGTTTCCTATGGAGTGGAAGGATTTACCCATGTTAATAAGGTGTTGGAGAATTAAAATTAACTTAGAATCATTGTTAGAACTTACCTTGGATGATGGAGGGACCTTGGGGAAGTTAGGTTCTTGAGAGCTTCCCTTTCTAGAGTAGGTTTTCGTGTTTGGGGTGTAGGCGAACGAGGCAGGGCTTTTACATAAGTGAACATGTCCCAAAATTAAGGAGAAAAATAAAAGTAGCTCGGATGAACCTCGCCAGCGCGAGGCATCATGAAATGCGCCAAAATAACCGTGCAAGGCACCATCGGTGGCGCCAAAACTACAGTGCCTTGCGCTGTCTGGGGCGCTGAAGTTGATGCCCTGGACAGTGCCTTGTACTATCTGGGGCACTGAGTTTTTATGGCCTTGCACGGTCTATGGACATGAGTTTTCATGGCCTTGCACTGGTTATTGCTATAAGACGGACCTCCCATAAACTTACTCGATTCTATTGATTTTTATACACCTCAGTCTCGGTCCTGATTCTAAATGACGAATGGTAAAATGTCATAGGTCCGGTATAATGGCCATACTTTTCTATAGACGTATCCAAATGACGAACAATTTAATGAGTTGGAAACTAAACTCAAAGGGCTTTAATTTGGTAGGTACATCACCACCTAAGTCTTTATATTTTGATAGTGGCGTTCGTTTGAAGCCAGGTCTTGTGCTAATTGAGACATCCTTTCCACTTAATGTATCCAACTTCTTCCACACAAATTCTTGCCATTCACAAAAATCCTTAGTGTGATACAACACACCTTAAACATATATTTTCATTTCAAAATGATGTGGTTCTATCCCATAGGTCTCCTTTAATACACGAATACATTATCCTCAAATACCGCTGGCGCACTTTAAAATCTTAAATCATTAGGAAATTTTAACGGGCCTTACATTCTCCCTCGCCTAGGATCATTTGTCCTCGAATGAGGGTTAGAGTCCGCCACAGACACCCAATGTGACTTTAATCTTTATCCACACATCAAAAGCTCAAAAATTTGGCTAACTCCCCAAATTTCCAGAAATTTCAGCAGAGTCTCCCCTGTAATTGGGCGTAACCACTTGCCAGAGAATCAACAAAACAACTCCTAACAACACATCGCAACTCAACAATGCATCAAAATATATATTAATAACACCGACCTCAATATTAAGGGCATTACATTATCAGCAGTGGTACCTTGACATGAACTGCAGCCATTTAAATCATAACACATAGAAAGTAACTTTTGAACCACATCTATTTCGCTCTACAAACAAGGGAGAATATTTCCTTTCCAGAACACACTCGGCCTTTGAGGCGACCTCCTCGACTCACTGACTTAGCTATAACACTTTAAAGGAGGCAATCCCAACTTCCGGACTTATCTAACAAGGATGACCTACCTCTCACAAGACAATTATCTACTTTACCATCAATAGCTTCCACCTGAACGATAGACAAAAGGTCTTCCAATTACCCTCTTTGACGTAGAGACATGAAGCACCGGGTGCATAGAGGACAACGATGGTGAAACATCATACTTGTAGTTTGGCCTATTTCATTCAAGATTACACAAGGCCCAATGTGCACTACACCTACTTTACTTTTATTAACAATTCACATAATATCTTCATGGAGAAAATCTTGAGAATAACCTCTTCACTTCCTTCAACTCCAAATATCTATGTCGGACACCAAAATTAAACCCTTGGAAACCTTCAACCATAATTCTAGGATGTGATAGAATGAATATGACCATATATTTCCTACCCAATAGGTTCGATCATGGAATGATACTTTCGCTTTGACAGGCTGGACCCACTACTATTGGTAGATTTAATACAAGGAGGAACAACGAGGTTCGAGATTGAGCTGGAATTGTTCAGGAATTCATCAATATGTGAGCAGGGCATTACATGAGGTTATATCCTAAGGGATGTGAAGGTTACTACCAATAGTGCTAACGTGATTAATTATTGTGATGTCATGATTGATTCGACAAATGAGGCATAAAGTTAAGTAGTACACACGGATAATGTGGAAAACATGTACATGATCCTATGATGTAAAAGAGGTGAGTCGTTAGCATCAGTTATTCTTGGAAAGAGATGAGTTATGCAAGGGCTAGTAACAATTGTTCCATTCCATATGTGCCTTGCCCGATAATAGTAAGCTCTAAGGAGAAATACTCAAGTACGTGACACCAGATGCCTCCTTGAGTGTAGGGAAAATCTGTTTAGCTCAAAATGAGAAGATTCTTGCACCATGAATGTGTTAGTGATTTGAAAAATACATAAAGTTGCGTTACGCCCTTGATAGTATTTGACACAAGAAAACTACGCCCCAGGCCTACCCGACTGAAAAAGAGGTTGGTCACTAGTAGGATTATTAATACGACAACTTATTCCTTCCCGATGGTTGATCCTATTTGAGAGGACCAAAGATACGATAAATTTGACCCTTAAACTAAATATGTATATGATAGGTGGCTAATAATCTAGAATATTTAATTCCAACCTTTCACGAGTGAGACCATGTACCTAGGACATCTTAATATTGGAGTTAAATCATGCATTGGTTAGAAAGGTTCTAATGGGTAATATGATGCTCCGGGGAAAAAGACAATAACTCCTATCCACCTAAGGATGTGGAACATTAAGGGTAGTAAAACCTCCACAGAGGACAATGACATACTCAATGACTTACTAACCAAGGAACACATTCCATACATGTTGCAGAGGTTTAAAGAGAAAATGAACATTTGTTATGAGCTGGACATATTTCTGCTATAATAACTGCTAAACTGCAATGCCAGGCCACGTCATGGGAAATTACCATACAAAGAACAAAGTGAGCTAATTAATGCGGAATGTCCTAAGTGGTCATAAAAGTCATACTAAGATGGGCAAACAATGGATATTCTTATGATGCATTTGTGAGGATCCCAAGTTTCAGAGTAACTTTATGCAGATAATTGACCCTCTCACTTGATATGTACACATATAATAGGTACAGGGATATGCTTTTATGTTACTTGGATAAGGAAAAGGATCTATGACTATATTCACAAAGGGAGCAAAGTGACCGTTCAAACCATAGGTGTCACATGCATAGGAAAGAGAGAGTGGCACAAGAACAATGTCAACACTAGGTTTCTTTACATTGTACTTGATACCATATAAAACTTTACGACGGTACATGCATAAGCACACGGGAGTAGACGTTATACATTTGGATCTGAAGGTTCTCTAAGGAATTCAATAGGTATAGTCCCTTGTGGAGAATTTAGGGAAGCAAGTTGGAATTAGTAACCTGGGCTTGTGACTTAATTCAAAGAAATCATTATAGAAATCAATTCCTCAATAGGTTGGAAAGAAGATAATTGTGATAAAGAGGCTTCACAAATGATATGTCTCGTTCAAAGAGTGGATACAGAGAACGGCTCATAAAGTTTTTTCGGTTTTATCCCAAATTCCATAACAACATAAGGAATGACATAAGACAAAGTGGAACCGGGGTCAATAAGAGCATATACATCTTGAGATTGGACAATCAATAAACCTATAATCATGTCTGGAGAAGCCTCCAACTTTTGACGCCTCCTCATAGCATAAAACTTGTTGGGACCTCCCGAGCTCTTGATACCACCCCTAGCTACTCCACGCCTTGAGGTCTCTATAGTGCCTCCAGCTGGGGGAGGCGTTTTGGATGTAGTAGCTGCAGAACTAGTTGGCTCTGCCTCATCCCTGCACATGCTCTACAAGACGAACGACAATCTCTCTGAATGTGACCCCTCATAACACACTCGTAGCATACATTGGTACCATAGTGACATACTCCCGAATGACATCTCCCATACTTCACACAACAGGGACGAGGTTCGCTAAACTGGCTCGCCCCACTAACCTGATATTCATAATTTTTTCATATACCATAAGCTTCCCCCTTATCCTACCTCCGAGCGTCCATGGCGGAAGTAACAATCTCTCTACCGGCTTGCAGTGGGCCTGTTAAATTTGCCAAACTTGCCACCCCTAACATGCTGCTGCGCATACTCACAACATGATGCCAAATGTTCCGTCCCGTATACCAGACAGACCAGGGTGGGTGTACCAATCTAGGGCATTTTTTCTTCTTGTTCCCCCTCTTTCCACAACCATAACATATTTCAAGAGTCATCCAACATGTTCCCAAGTGACGTTTCTTGCAAATCAAACAATCTAGTTTATTAGTACCAACAACCCTCTTTTGTTTCTTACATGCTTTCACCACACGATCTGGTGGTGTGGTGACATTGGTAGGAACATGGGTACATCCTTTAGAAACAAGTTCTTCCAATCCCTCCACGGTTTGATGCATTCTCCAAAAGAACTCTTGTGCAATCTCCCCCAGATTCTTCGGCGAGGTCATTCCCTCCTTCCTGCTTTGAACTAGTGGATTACTCATCTAGAAAATGAGACATAACGAGGAAATTAACTTTCTATCTTGAATTTTATCACACGATCTAGAGTATCAAAGAAGGGTGACATTCCTAAATGCCCAAGTACCCTCCTTATTTTAGATGTGGCCGACAACACACCGATAAGAAGGACTCCACGATACACGGCTCCGAGACATCCTAAGACACTTTAAAACCTTAGGCTTTGATAACAAGCTTGTCACGCCGGACCTCGGGGACCGTGACCGGTGCTCAACTGAGATACCTCAATTAATCAAGCCTTAAAGATACCTTCAATTCAACCTTGCCTATTAACAACATAACAATAAGTACAAGAGATAGACAAGAGAAGAGTCAAGTGTTCCATATTCTTTTTGCCATTACTCAAATGAGATTCATTTAAGATTTCTAAAATATTAAAAGTTTATAGATATGATGAAAAACATGTTTGCCAAAATACCAACACATCTAGTTCAATTACAAACATCAAACACCACCCGCACTATATCTACGGAGGCTCTAAGTACAATATAAGAGTAGAATGGAAGTGTCGGCGATAAGGCCCCGGCTATACCTCAAAGCACAAAATACAACGTCAAATGACATAAAGCCTAGAACAAAGTAGGGATCACCAAACATGCTGAGGATAGAGTAACTTCTAATGAGGATCAAGACCGCGCGCTGATCAACTACCTGCATCCATTGAAGATGTAGCATCCCCGGCAAAAGGGACATTAGTACATGTGGAATAGTACTAGTATGTAAAGATAAATGTCCTCTTACAAACTAGAACGCCAATGAACGAAGGGTAAATATCATGGAAGAAACAGTAACAATCAATGATATCCAAATGCCAAGTTAAAACATAACAATTTTCAATATAAAAAAGTAACGTTTTGATTGGGAGATCATTAGCATCGATATAGCACCGTGTTATTATCACGGAGTCTGATTACGCCCGATCGACTAGGTCATCTCCCCACGAACAATGTGGTTTGATATGTGATACAAAATAAGGTGTTTTTAAACAGTAGTACTACCATGTGCACAACATGGCATCTGATTTACACCCGGTCGGCTAGGACGACTTCCCACATATGCCATGTGGGTTGACTTTCCAATTCACAACTAATATCAATCTCATACCAAATAAGGGGAATAATCATAATCCACCACAATCCATCCCTACATCGGCAATCTCCCAAAAATAATTGTTTTTGTTTTTGCACACAAGGTAACATAAATACAAATGTATTCACCTCATCATCGTTCACATTGTATAAATCTTAATTAGCATTTTCAACCACTCATAACAACAGTATTTCCTTGGCTCTTTTGGCCATTCACAAGTTTCTTTGTTCATGGCACGGTGGCCGTATTTCATGTTCCACACTTTCTTTTCTTTCTCTCATGTATCATCATCATTAATATCAACATATATAATATTTTTGAAATCACAACTTTAAGTTCATTAGAAATGATGACTTTAAACAAAATAGATATCTTTCCAAGAAATAGAGTAAAATGATTGGCAATCGAAGCGTAAGTTAAAATCATAGAGGAGTAACACACCATTTATTCTTGAAATATTTTTTCCAAAAAGGGCAATACATAGTTTCAACTCACTTCTATCACTTTCAAGCATCTTTATAGATTATCAACAATATGAGTATCTGAAATAAAGGTCTTAAGTATATATATGAGCACTGGGAGTTTTGGACGCATGGAGTATTCTTTCCAAATTAATCATAATGGACTTTCATCTGAAACACGACTAAGAGTCATAACATTTTAATACTTATATCATACTTTGAACAGGTTCCCGAAGTATAACATAATATGATAAGAGCATGCGAAACACATTTTGAACAAACAAACACACACACACACACACATAGACACACACATATATATATATATATATATATCTTTCGACACAAGGTTCATTCGGAATAGTCGAATTTATTAGGAACTTGAGCCAACCTTACTTGAATCTTGCGAAAACATCATGGAATTCAATTCTAAAACAGTAGTTTAGCCATTATACTTGCAATTTGCCCCTTAATAGTACTACGATGGTCCACCACACTAAACAACTTCAATATACAACAATGCAACACATTTGTACCAATATTAGTATGATTTCTATACTTTATGTCATTTAGACTTTTTATCAAACATCTAACGTGAATATAATTCAACAACCACCTTCAATGGAATTTATTCACCTAACAACAACCTTCCATATCAATGATTCACCTTACCGTCATCTCTAGGACATCCACAACATCTATTAGCACACGCATGCCCAACAATTAACACCAAACCATCAATCTCATTAATTAAACCATTTTACAATCTCTACAACACCAACACAACCCAGGTTAGGCACTTATGGCTTCCAAT
>AWOL01S0009808.1:0-12416 GCA_000715115.1 Nicotiana otophora | reverse complement strand
TCACTGATCAATGTCTCCTGTTGTGGAACCACCTGCATCCTTTAAAGATGCAGCGCCCCCGGCAAAAGGGATGTTAGTACCATCGAATAGTACTAGTATGTATAACTAAACACCTTCTCAATAGAATGAATAATATTACGAGGAGGAACAATCATAAAATCAATGGAAGCCTCGAACAATACCAAAACATCAAGTTAGAACCACATTAATTTTGAAGTAAATTTCCATATTTTTAAGTTGGAGATCCTTAGTGCCGATGTATCATCGTTCACAATACAATTGTTCACAATACCAATACCACCGTACTTTTAGCACAGAGTCCGATCACGACCCGATCAGCTAGGCCATCTCAATAGATACATCAACCACAATCACTCTCAATACCAATACCACTGTACCTTTACCATAGAGTCCGATCACGACCTAATCGGCTAGGCCATCTCATTAGAGACATCAACCACAATCACAATTTCAATTACAATTTCCAATACAAACACCAGCATGTGTGCGGCATGGCACCCGATCACGACCCGATCAGCTAGGCCATTTCATTCGAGACATAACCCTTTTTATATCAGTCATTTCATTTCATACTTCTTTCACGTCTTTTCATTTCATTGGCACTAGTGGCCACAATTATAAAATAATTCTTGGCACTTGGCCGTATTTCATAATTCAAAATCTTTTTCCACTTTCAAATGTCATCATCAACAACAACAAGGATTTTCAATTCAAGACTTTAAATACTCATGGGAGCAACTAAGAATCTTAGGCACATAGAGACTTTTCACACAATTTTGCAAAACAACCTTCATTCAAACTTGACTTGAAGTCTTATCATTTTCAACACATATCCCATACTTTTAACACAACCTCAAATTATACGATAACATGATAAAAGCATTTGGAATTCATATTGAACACATATATTTCAACACAAACGTATTCGGAATGGCCAATTTTATAATGATCAATTCGGGACTTACACAAATTACATGAACACCGTGGGATTCAATTCTAATAGAAGAGTTTAGCCAACATACCACAATTGAGCTTTCTTAAACTATAAAATTTTCCGGAATTCTTAGCAACTTCAATCTATTTTAGAAATATAACAAGTTGAACCAAAATTAGGAAGATGATCATGGTTCTAGCTCATTTGAGCATTTTATCAAACACTAGGTGTGCATTAAGGTTTCAAGGTTCTTTTATGGAGGATTCCATCATCCCACAACCCATTCTTTACCATTTTTAGTTCACAATCTTCCTACACCCTTTGATAACACATGCATGCGAAATAAACCACTCGCATACCCAATAATTGTCTTGCTAATTACCCATTTGTAGATAAATTTCGAAATTTAGGGCTAGGGTGTAGAATCGTACCTCTAGGATGAAGACCTAGTGAGTTTTCCTTGTTAATCTTCAAAGACTTGAGCAAGCGTTGAAGGATAATTTGTTGAAGATCACTCTCCCACTCAAGGGCACTCTCTCACTCTCAAAATATCTGGTTTTAGCTCAAAAATAACTTAACCCCTCTCTCTACCCGGACTTGGGGTTATTTAATGGGCTTCTACGTGCGCGGCCGCGCACCTGGGCATGTGGCAGCGCACACTATGCAGAAACTCCCAAATATGTGTGGCCGCGCATCCGGCCGTGCATATGACATAGGTCCAGTACAATGACCATAACGTTATGTATACATATCCAAATGACAAACGGTTTGATGCGTTGGCAACTAGACTAAGTCTTTATAGTTAGGTAGCTGCATGCGTTTCAAGTAGGATGTTGTGCGAATTGAGACATCCTTTTCACGTAATGTATCCAACTTTTTCCACACAAATTCTTTCCATTCACAAAACTCCTTAGTATGATCCAACACATCTTAAACACATATTTTCATTTCAAAATGATGTGGTTATATCCCATGGGTCTCCTTTGATACTCGAACATGTTATTCCCAAATACTATTGGCGCACTTTAAAATCTTAAATGATTAGGAAAGTTTAATGGGGCCTTACACTACCAGAGGCCAAAAATCACATCAAACAACATCAATTCTACATATCGTAGCCTATTTCAAGCCTATTGAAACTATGAACATCCGACTTCCAAAACTAATGCCGATTCATACCAAAATAACTCTAATTGACCTCAAAGTTTGCACACAATTCATAAATGACATAGAGAACCTATTCCAATTTCCATAATTGGAATCCGACCCCGATATCTATAAAGTCAACTCCCAGTCAAACTTCTCAACATTCCAAACCTTCAACTTTCTAACTTTTGCCAATTCAAGCTGAAATGACATACAGACCTCCAAATCACTATCCGGACATACTACTAAGTTCAAAATCACCATTTGGAGCTTTTGGAACAATTAGAACTCCATTCTGGAGTCATCTAAATAAAATTAAAACTACGGTCAACTCCTTCAACTTAAACTTCCAACCTTGGGAATAAGTGTCCCATTTCACTCTGAAACTCACCCGATCATAAACTAAAGAACTAGCAGAAAGTCACATAACCATAATACAAGATAGAGGAGAACATAAATAGGGGATCGGAGCAAAAATACATAAAACGACAGGCCTGGTCATTACAGCGATCACGAGGAGTAAGTCGCAAGCACGTTGAGTGTTCTGGATGGCAGGCAAAATGTATTTCGAGTTCGCTAAGTGGTGACGTATTTGCAAAGCGTTAGATGGGAGTGGTCATCGTGATCACGAGTAGACAGTCGCATTCACTTAGAAGTGTGAGTTCAGCTTAGGTGTCAGGCAGTAAGCCTTCGCGACCGCAATGTTCTTTCCGTGTTCATGTAGTTCAAGAGTATGTTGTTCTTTGTGTTTGCAACCATGAGCTCGCATTCGCGTAGAGTCTTTTGGAGGACCATGAAGTTTGTTCTTTGTGATCGCAAGGATATGTTCGTGATCACAAAGGGTATGCCTGGGCAGACTATTTAACATCTCTATTTCAAGGGTTTGGTAAATATAGCACATTTTGAGTTAGAGAGCTCGATTTTGGGCTATTTGGGAGGGGATTTTATCACAATTTTGGTTAGGGTAAGTACCTTTTACTTGAACTTTTTATATTCCATGATTCTATCATTGTTTCTAGAATTTAACTGGTTAATTAAAGTGAAGAAATTGAGGATTTTGGTAAAACATTTCCTGAAGTTAAAATTTAGGATTTGAAAGTCATTTCAGGTCAGAATTGGTGAAATTGGTATGGTTAAACTTGCAAGTGAAAAGGTGTTCAGAGTTTGTGAGTTTGATTGGATTTCAAGGTGCGGTCTCGGGGTTGAATTTTCGGGTTAACTTTTTGATTTTGATAATGATCGAAGCTTTATTATTTGAAGTTATTTTCTACACCATTATTTGATGATATTAAGTTGTTTGTGACTAGATTCGAATTGTTCGGAGGCCATCCCCGTGGGAAGGGATTTTTAGAGTATTGACTCACACGTTTTGAGATAAGTAACATATCTAATCTAGGATTTGAGGGTAATTAACCCTGTGAACTATGTTACATGAGACATATTGAGGTGACACATATTCTAGGTGACGGGAATGGATGCATGCACCGAAGTGTTCATGATTAGGGGTGGTTTTAGACTATTATGAGATTTCTTTTTCTATCGTGCCTTGCTATATCCGTATCTTCTCGACTTGTAAGGTTAATGGAGCCATGTTTCATGTTAGAAACAACATATAGGCTATATGCTATTTGTTTGAAACATGATACAGCTTGTTCTTGCTGTTTATGATCTATTTGCCTAAATTACACTCACAATCTCAGTCACGATGCTATGTCTGTGTATGATATCTTTATCTCAATACTTTCTTATTTTATTCTTCACATGTTATTGGTGCCTCATATGTGTAACACTATTTAACTGATTTTTGTGAGATGCGATTATCTGAGACTTGACCAGTTAATGACTGAGCTTGGGCCATAGAGCCGATTTGGTATTGATTTTGAGGTGACGCATACGCCATGCTCACATTGGGCTAAGTGTTATTGTTTTGGGGTGACGCGTGCACTAGGACCTATTATTTGGACTATGTGATTATAATTAGAGCTTGGGCAGGATCTGCCTCTTAGGAGTCTGACATGCCAGCAATGGGCGCATGCATATTGTTTTATATACGTGCTTGATGATAGGTAGTTATGCCAGCACCCGTACAATGCTAAGTGTGATTATTCTTGTTTAGCTGATATGTATATTTGACATTTACTTTCCTCATGCTAGCGGGTAAATTAAATTTATTATCTGTATGAGGCTTTAACGGTTATATATGGAAAGTATGCCTAAATTCCTCATATGTGAACGAGTTGAACATGATATTATTGAGCTACATGCATACAGTATTTTTCCTTTTTATCATGAGTTGTTATTAGTTACTAATATTGGTATCTTATTGTTTCTTCTTAGCTCGTCACGACTTTAAGATCAAGGTTAGTTTTGTTATTTATTACATGGGGTTGGTTGTACTCATAATACACTCTACACTACGTGTGCAGATCCAGGTACTTTCGGACGAGGTGATCTCTAAAGTTCTTGTAACGACATGATTAGTCATTTTGAGTATTATAGCCATGTTCCCCTATTTATTGTCTCTCCAGTTTTCATTTGTGGTTATGTGACTTGTCGGGGTGGTTGGTTTGGTTCTGGGTGAGTTTCTGAGTAAATTGGGACACTTAGTCCCAAAGTTGGAAGCTTAATTTGAAAGAGTTGATCGGAGATTGACTTTCGTATTAACGACCCCGGAACAATGTTTTGATGGTTCTGATAGCTTAGTATAGTGATTTGGGTCTTAAGCATATGTCCGGATGTGAATTTGGAGTCCCGTAGGTTATTCTGACTTGAATTGGCGAAAGTTAGAAAGTTGAAAGTTTGGAAGGTGGATAGGTTTGACCGAGGGTTGACTTTATTGATATTTGGCTCGGATTGTGATTTCGGGAGTGGAATAGGTCCATTATGTCTTTTGGGACTTGCATGCGAAATTTGAGGTCATTATGAGGTGTTTAGGCTTGTTCGCCGTTAGTTTTGAATTTGGAAATGTTCATTAGTTCATTAGGCTTGAATAGAGATACGATTTGTGGTTTTGTTGTTTGATGTTATTTAAGGCTTCGAGTAAGTTTGTATTGTGTTTTAGGATTTGTTAGTGTAAATGGCTGAGGTATCGAGGGCTTCGGGTGTGTTTCAAATGGGTTTCAGAATTTCTTCATGTGTTGGAACTTTTGATTTTTATGCTTCTGGTATCCTTCTTAGCGATCACGAAGAATGGGTCGCGATCACGTAGAGTCTTTGCTAGCACATGGGTTTTTTCACTTCGCATTTGTGAAGAGAAGGATCCATTCGTGAAGCCTTGGGGTGTTTGTTCATCGTGGATGCGAGTGTCGGGCCGCGTCCGCAAAAAAAGAAGGCGAGGTTGTATGGTGGCACGCATTGTTCATTGCGGTCGCGAGGACGTAGCCACGATCACGAAGCCTAAGGACATTTTGTCACCATGTTTGCATTTGTAGCCTCGTGTTCGCGTAAGAGGTTTAGGGATTTGGTGAAATTTGTTCTTCACGATCGCGAAGTCTTTTCCGCGATAGTGGAGAGTTGGTGAAATATAGTACTCGATTTCGAGGGTTTGGTCCATTTTAACATATTTTGAGTTGTAGAGCTCAGTTTTGTGAAATTTGTGAGAGGATTTTCACGGTTTGGATCAGGGTAAGTGTTTTTGACTCAGAGTTGCCCATTATTCATGATTCCATCATTGTTGTTATTATTTAAACAGTGATTTGTGTTGGAGAAATTTGGGGTGTATTTAAAAGCTTTCCAAAATTATAAACTGAGGATTGGAAGGTTGATTTGAGGTCGAAAATGGATAATAGTTTATGGTTCAACTCGTATCGGAATGAGTGGTCAATATTTGTATGTTTGGTCAGGTTTCGAGGTGCGGGCCCGGGTTGACTTTTTAATTTTCATTAATGATTAAATATTTATTATCCTGTCACGCCCTGAACCTAGGGAGCGGGACCGGGACCGGTGGTCAACCAAGATAACCCAATCGAGCAAGCCCATACAATACCTTCTACCCGAACATACTCATGAATGATAGTAAAATCCAATTCATTAATTAATCAGTAGGGAGGATCAAGTAATCAACAACACCAATTCATTATGAGTAATTACATCATTTATAAGCTTCCAAAATACATACTTTTTCATAGTCTAATGTGGAACGTGTGATCCAATTACAACATTACTAGTTTAACTTTCCCAACCCCACTATACCACCCACGCTATGTCTACGGAGCCTCTATTAGATACAAAAGAGTGCAATGATAGTGCCGACAATAAGGCTCTGGCTATACCTCAAAACATGGTGATAAAATAAACAAAATATACATGACCCCGAGTGAAGTGGGGCTCACCAAATCAGCTGGAAAAGAGTGTAGTGCTATCGCAGATCAGTGCCGCCTGTTGCGGAACCCACCTACATCCATTAAAGATGTAGCGCCCCTGACAAAAGGGACGTTAGTACTATCGAATAGTACTAGTATATATGACTAAACACTCTCTCAAAGAAACGAGCAGTAATGCAAGTAAGGACAATCATAATATCAGTTAAAGCCTCAAACAATTACCAAATATCAAATTAGAGATACTATAAGTCCTTAAATAAATTTCCAAATTTTAAGTTGGGAAATCTTTGGTACCGGTATACCATTATTCACAATTTTGATTTCGATTTCAAATGCAGTCACCACCATGTGTGCGATATGGCATCCTATCAAGACCCGAACGCTAAGTCATCTCATGTGAGATATCAATCTTTATCCAATCTTTATCCTCAATCTCGGCTTCAACAATGATCTGAAGAGAGAGAATCTCAACTTCGTTCCAATTTTCTATTTATTTTCTTATAAGTCTTGTCTTCAAAACATTCTTCTTCTTGATTCATTATTTCGAGGTCTGACAGCGTTTTAGGATCTGGTCATGAAGTCCGCAAGCATGTCATGTTATTAAAATCTGCATGAACAGAACTGAAAAGAGAATAAGAAAAGTGGCAAGATTTAAAAAAAAAGCATTCCTATGCTTATGATCGAATCCGATGGGGATTGCCTACGTATCATGACGCCGCATGAATCATATCTTACGTAGTTTAGGAAGATTAGGAATAAAGTAAATAAACTAACTCTTTTCTCTTTTTTTTTTGGATTTTGAATTTTTTTTTCTTTTTGTTTTTTGTTTAATTTCCGAAAGAAAGACTAATAAAGAAGAAAGAAAATATTTTTTGATTTCGATTTCTATGTTTTTGTTTTTGAGAATTTTTGAAAAGAAAGAAAATAGTTTTTTGGATTTTCTTTTTTTGAATATTTTGGGAGAAAGACTTCTAAAAAAATGGTAAAAAATATTTTATGATTTTGATTTGACTTCTTTCTTTTTTCAAATGAACGACTTATATAAAGAAAGATTTTTTTTGTTTTAATTTTTTTTTTATTTTGCATTTTCTAAGGAAAGACTTCTAAAGAAGAAATTAAATGAAAATACTTTTTGGATTTTTGAAAATTGGGGACGGAACCGATGAGGTTTGCCTTCGTATCTCACATCCAGTGAGAATCAGACCCGCGTAGTTCAGTCAATTTTGACACAACAAGAAAACATGACTTTTGTAAGCATTGGCTTATTTTCTTTCTTTTTTAAAAAAACAATTTCGGCAGAGTTTCGGAATTTTTCAAATACCTACCTTTCACTCTTTTTTTATTTTTTGATTTTCTTTCCCTATTCTAGAAACCGGTCAACATGCAAGTCGAAACAAACATATGCATAAGTAACACGTAAAAATGCATCAAGATGGTCTTTTATATTGGGTACACCTATCCTAGACGAACGCAACCCGTGTATTGAGTCCCCAAAGTCAAATGCACGTAATGCAAACAAACGCACCTACTATGGATCCGGCATGAGGTTATGTCATTCTAAATTTAAAATTGTGAAGATCGCCTCAAGATTCGCCTAAATCCGAGCTCTATAACTCAAAATGTGATAGAATAACCAAAACCTTCGATATAAAGTACTTATAAGCAATGCCCAGATATATTCATCGCGATCGCAGCATAGCCCTCGCGATCACGTAGAAGAAAAAATAGCACTACCATCGAAAACACATCGCGAACGTGATACCTAACCCGCAAACGCATAGGTCCACACTGCCAGACCTTCGCGAATTCGCGTCTACCCATGAAAACACGATAACCTAAACGCCCAACTCCTTTGCTGAAACAACAATCGCAAACTTCATATGTGAATGCGAAGAACAAATCCCTCCAGCCTAAATTCCCTTATCTGCGAACATGATGGCTCCCTCAGGAATGTGATGAACAACGAACCCAACTGAAAAAATACCCATTACTATTGCATATGTGCTCCCGTGATCGCAAAGCTCAACCGGAGCATAAGAAAAATAAGATAAACCAGAAGCTCATGCCACAGCCGAATGGTCCGAAATCAATTTGAAACACACCCCAGCCCATCGGGACCCCATCCAAACGTACCAACAAGTCCCAAAATATAACACGGACCTACTCGAGACCTCCCATCACACAAAATGATATGAAAATCACGAATCATCGATCAAGATCAATCTCTTAAGTTCATAAACTTCAAACTTCGAACCAAGCTTCTGATTCAAACCGAACCAATCCGGAATCTGACCGAACGTTTCACATTAGTCAAAATGACATAACAAACATATTCCAACTATTAGAGCAACAATCCGAATCCGATAAAATTGAAGTCAACTCCCGGTCAAACTTGTGAACTTCTAAATCTTCAAGTTGGAACCTTCGCCAATTAGAGCCAAAACTTTCTAGAAACAACCAAATGCAAACCCGGGCATACGTACAAGTCCAAATCACCATCCGAACCTAGTGTAACCATAAAAACTCCGATCCAAGGTAAAATACATAAAAGGCAAACTTGGTCAACTCTTCCAACTTAAAGCTTCCTAGTTGAGAATCATTCTTTCAAATTATTTATGAACCACCCGAAAACCAAAACCGACGATAGACGTAACTCATAATACACCATATGAAGTTACTCATGACCTCAAACCACCAAACTGAATACAAATGCTCAAAACGACCAGTCGGATCGTTACACAGAGATGTCAAGCATCTAAGGCTGTATTGAATTTATCGAAGCCAAAAACACTGGAGCATAGCTTCTCCCTTGGAAGAATTACTTCCCCACCTTATTGGTTTAGATGAGCTTTGGACAGATCGCGCCTCATTCCAAACCTATACTTGCTTTGCTTAACCCTTTAATGCTAGCTTAAATATATAATATAGGTCCATATAAGGGAACACTACCATAAATTGTCATAATCTTACACATTAAACAATTGGGGGCTTCGGATATGAGAGGCATGAGAATTATTGAGATTAGTAAAATATATGTTACAAAGATAAAGAGGTGTGAGTTATGAAGATATAATTTTTCAAATAATATATTAAATAAAAAATAATGAATACCCAATAAAAGGAGAAAAAACATAAATACTATATGTCTGGCTTAAGAGAGATGCCAACACACTTTCCTAGCGCCCTCTTTCATATATACTAAAAACTTTTATCCACGTTTCGCGCAATCTTAAATCAAAAATAAAATATGCAATATAGATAATGTCTTAAAATTATAAGAGAGAATAATGTCTTAAATTTATAAGAGAAAATCAATCTTTACGGAGTAACCAAATATTCCTTGACGATCTGATTAATTCTGCCATGTATTATTATATATAATTGATATATTTACAACGAAAAAACTTGTGTACTGTTAGTTAAATTTTCTTCTTCAAACACTTAAAAGTCAAAGTCAAAAACATAAATATAATATTCATTAATACCTCTAGCATCATCTAAATGAAAAGACTCCCTTGTCTTACCATTAAAAAGTTGTAAATAAAACATATATGGTTACGTACGAATTAGCTTTGAGAATTCAAGGGAAACCAGTGGTTTGAGAAATTGATAAAACATACAAAGTACATGAGAATAACATATATGTTTTATGTCACGATCCGAATCCCACTATTTACCGTTATGGCGCCTACCGTCGTCGTTAGGCAAGCCAATAACTAAATCATCACATTGATAGTTAATCCAAAATGCTATTCGAAACAATTAAATAAATAAGGAGTGGATGACGTTTGTTTTAAAGATAATATAAATATTATTATTTTCAATGTTCGAAAAAGGTTAAAATATAAACCAGAATATCATAGCGGAATACAATTAAGAGCAAAAATTTAAATCTCCAAAATTCGGTGTCACAAGTGCATGACCATCTACTAGAATATACAATACTACTACAACAACTATCTAGAATTGGAAGTAGAAAAAATACAATAAATGGATAGATCAGGGACTTTGTGAGCTGCGGATCGTACATAGAAAGCTGCTCACCACAAAGTCTCCTCAGCAACTGCACCTACGCGCCCAAATAACCACCAAATGTACCTGTCTCAATACCTACACAATTAGTGTGGAAGTGTGGCATGAGTACATAAATCAATGCGTACCTAGTAAGTAGCTAGTTTAACCCCGAAGAAGTAGTGACGAGGGATCGACATCGACACTTAGTAGTGGTCCAATAAATCATGTATAATGAAAGTAGACATGCATGAAGCATAGGAAGTAAAATTGTGAGAGAATATATAGATACGTAATATGTTCCATAACTGAATGGTAAATACGAAGTTCACAAATACGGGATACTTCCTGTAATGACCCGGTTGGTTGTTTTGAATATTTTAGCCCCATTCCCTATTTATTGCTCCGCTATGTTCAATTGTGGTTATGTGACTTACCGAGGTAATTGGTTTGGTTTCGAGTGTCTTTTAGAGTGAACTGGAACACATAGTCTTAAAGTTGGAAGAGTTGACTGAAGTTTGACTTTTTTGTTGATGAATCGGAACAGAGTGTTAATGGTTTCGATAGCTGCGTATGGTAATTTTTGATTTAGGCGTATATTCTAATGTTGACTTGAAGTTCTGTAGGTTAATTTGTTGCTTTTTGGCGAAAGTTAGCAAGTTGAAGATTTGGAAGCATGATAGGTTTGACCGAGGGTTGACTTTATTGATATTGAGCTCGGATTGTGATTCCGGTAGTTGGTGTGGGTTTGTTTTGTCATTTAGGATATGCATGCAAAATATGAGCTCGTTAGAAGTAGGTTAGATATGATTCAGCATTAGTTTCGGAAGTTGAATGTTTATTAGTTTAATAGACTTGAATTGGGGTGTGATTCATAGATTTTATGTTGTTTGATGTGATTTAAGGTCTCGAGTAGGTTCATGTTTTATATGGGACTTGATGGTATGTTCGGACGGGGTCCTGGGGGGCCTAGGTGTGTATCGGGTTGCGTTCGGACCTATTGGAACTTAGAAGGAATGGGTGAAGAATACTAGAGTCTGGTGCAACCGCACTTGCGATAACTGGCTGCAAGTGCGGCACCATAGAAGTGGCCCACTGGCCGCATATGCGAGATGGGGCTGGATGAGCTGGGGCCGTAGGTGCGGTGGATCTTGCACAGGTGCGCAACCGCATATGAGAATTTCTTTCATAGCAGCAGTGTTTGGTTTGTTGGCATAGGACCGCAAGTGCGATCATTTTCCGCAGAAGCTAATGTGCAGAAGTGGAATTCAGTGAGTTAGTGAGGGGCCGCACCTACGATTGTTTTTCGCAGATACAGAGCCTCAAAAGCGACTATTGGCCCGCAGGTGCGAAATGCCTGGGCAGAAATAGAGAAGATTGAGGGTTGTATTTCATTTTCCACATTTTGAGTTAGAGAGCTCGGTTTTGGGTTATTTTTAGGGTATTTTCAAGGATTGGATCAGGGTAAGTGTTTTTGTCTTATATTTATTTATTATTCATGATTCAATCATTGTTTTTATAGACAAGGTGGGTTGCTCTTATGGTAAGCACCCTCCGCTTCCAACCATGAGGTTGTGAGTTCGAGTCACCCCAAGAGCAATGTGGGGAGTTCTTGGAGGGAAGGATGCCGAGGATCATTTGGAAACAACCTCTCTACCCCAGGGTAGGGGTAAGGTCTGCGTACATACTACCCTCCCCAGATCCCACTAGTGGGATTATACTGGGTTGTTGTTGTTGTAATCATTGTTTTTATCATTTAATTAGTGATTTGACTTAGAGAAATTGGGGGGTTTTGGAAAAACTTTCCTAAACCATATATTGAGGTTAGAAGGTTGATTTGAGGTCAAAATTTGATAAGTGTTATACATTTGGACTCGTAGCAGAATGGGCATTCGAATTTTATAAATTTAGTCGGTTCCGAGGTGCGGGCTTAGGGTTGAATTTTTTATTATCCGAAATTACTTCATATGGCTTGTATTTAT